>JANZLD010000006.1:35294730-35305133 GCA_026413575.1 Erythroxylum carthagenense | reverse complement strand
CTAAGTCATTCCGATCCATCTCATCCTATGCCAATTTTACTATTTTACCCTTCCAGTAGGGGGTGGGATGTTACAATTCTCCTCATCTTTCTCATATTCTTCCTTTTCATTCTCTTTCATAGTTTCTCTCCATAAAACAATGAAGAGAGCTAGCACTTTTGTCTTTGTTCTAGCCATTTTCATATTAAAGACTTTGATTCGATTAGTTTCTCCGATTTCTGCGTGGATACCGTTAGAGATGGTCTGTTTTGGTCGTTGTGGTTTGTGACCACCCAATGAGTAGAAGATCGAAGAACGATGGAGACCATATACAAGGTACATAGTTATTATATGAATGATTGATTTGTGTAAATGCCATGAATGTAACAACCCATGTTATAGATTAAAATATTAAGGAATTAGCAGTGCATTGTATGCTTTGCATATTTGAGAATTCACTTATAAGTGAATATATGACACATACAAATATTTGGACATGCATACATTGACATTTTCAGGTATAATGAGTTTTAGAATTTCAATTAAAAAGAGAATTGTTGTTTTTAAGCGTCGAAAAATTATTTGGAGATTATTAGTAATATTTTGCAATTATTGGGAATTTTAGGAAATCTTTTTGAAAATTTTAGGTTATTATGGATTACGAAAAATGGTTAATTGACATGTAGCACCTTTATATGGATGAAAAATGGCCCACATGCAATGGGTCCATATGTCAATGGGATATTAAAGCACATATCACAAGTTGTGTAAGGTAAAGTTACTGAAGCTCTTTATTGTTTTTTTTTCAGATTGTTTGGTCTTTACCAAAAGCTACTGAACCTTCATCACCGATTGTACTTTGCAAAACAAGTAATTTAGTCCAGCTATTAGATTGCTTCTCTCTAGTCTTGCTTTTCAGCCATCATAGAAACCTCACAGCTAGAGATTTATTTTTGCTTCCAACGAAGGCTACTGTTAGAGTTTTTGTTAAAACAAGAGGAACCCATAGAGCGACTGATTCCAGATATTGTTGGGACTTCGAGACAATAACCAATAAGGGAGCTTTTGTAAGTAATCTAGTATGGTCTTTTGTAAATAATTCTTGATGAATATTCATAAGAAATTTAGTAAGTAATCTAGTAAGAAATTTTGTAAGTCATTTAGGCAATCAATTTTATAAGTAATTCAGTAAGAAATTTTTGATGGTTTTACTTTGACTATTTTATTTGCTATTGATTGCTACATTGAATGATTTGCAAAGCTGTTAGTAATCTTTAGAATGTGCGCACTTTACTTTATTCTATTTAGTAGGTAATTGAATTGTGTTTTATGCTGATTGTGTTCTAAACTCGGGACAATAGATGTCTGAAATGTTTGATGCATGTAAATATGATTGAATAATTATTATGCACAGGAAATGAACTTGTTTGGTTTTGTAACTATCAAGTCCTAAGTTGTGGGTAAATAGGCATGCCTAGAAGGGTCTGTAGCTGCTTTTAGATACTTTAGTGTCGGGACGTCGGTCTCTTCTAGACACTTTAGTGTCGGGACTTCGGTCTCTTCTTAACACTTTCGCCTCAAGACTTTAGTGTCCTCTAGATACTTTAGTGTCGGGACTTCAATCTCTTCTGGACACTTTGGTATCGGGACTTTGGTCTCTTCTATTTAGTGATGCCAATCATGGTATCTTCTGTATAAGTCCCATTATCCACTTCTGTAAATGGATTAAAATTCATCTAATTTTTTTATTATGAAATATGTTTGATTTTTTATCCAAACAAAAATATTATGTTCTAATTCTGAAGGGTTCATACCCTCTTTTGATATTCAATTTTATTTTTTGTGCAATCTATTTTGAGACATATTATGTTTGAATTGTTTGATTCGATAAACTATTAATGCATGCTTCTATTATATCATGATTCTGTATAATTAGTTGTTAGTTTATGTATAGAATAGTTATTACTCAATAAGCGATACACTTAGCACGGTGGATTTGCCCCATATAAGTTCAGAGCGAGGATTATAAATACTAGGATGAGTTGACCGCAATGGCCAATGGAGTATGAGTCTTGTTTTGACATAAATGTATTTTAAGTTGAATTATTTTTAGATTGTATATGATGTATTTACGAATTTAAATTTTTATGAATGTTTGTAATAACTATAATATAGGTTGTTATTTATAATTTATGCTTGGTTCAGTTTTTGAAATTTTATATGATGGATGTTTAATGTTTTTAAAATGCTTCTGCATCAGTTTGTTCTTTGTTTTTGTTAGTGAGTCCTATGTGGCACTGTCACATCCTCCCAGGGGGTATCAGGGCGCCATACCTCTTTGGTATTAGAGCATGGTTTAGGCGATTCTAGTTTAACTAACACTTAACTATTGCTTCTATTTGAGTGTGCAAATTGTGTTTTGGTCTAATGCGGTGTCCCATGTTTTGTTTATAGAATTAAAAAGGATAGATCTCATGAAGTTGTTGACGAGGTTGCCAAGAGTAATCATCCTGATCAAACTTGTCAATCAATATCTAGACCCTTTGGTGTCAATCGATGTGAAGCTGAGGTGCCACCTCCTCCTCCAGCTCAGGAAAAGGCTTTAGTGTAGGCTAATGTGAAAATTGCGAGGCAAGAGCTGAATAGAAGAGAATGGAACCAACTTAGGAGCTTTGCTAAAGGAGGTTAGTCCTCAAGAAAATAAAGTCGGGAAAGTACTTCCTCTACACCGAAAGTTACCTAGAGATCTAGGACTCAGGAAAGGCGGCAAAACTTTCCCTCATCGACTATGTCTGGTAGGGGTTCCTTAAGGGGCTGAGGTTTTGGTGCCCCAAAGTGCCTTCGTTGCTCTATACAACATTGGGGTGTTTGCATGAGGGCTACAGGAGCAAGGTTTCGCTATGGCAATACTGAGTATCTGATAGCTAGTTACCCTCTTAGACAGGCTCAGACATCACAAGCCAATAGGGAGGTCTTCCATGCATCTGTTAGGAACAGAGGACATGGTAGAGGACAAGGAGGATCTGGTCAGCACAGACCTAATATGGGTACTCAATAAAAAATAGTGGATCGACTAGCTGTGCCTTCTACTTTAGCTCGAGCTTGTGCATTGAAAGCTCATGAGGATCAGGATGCAACTGAAGTCATTTTTGGTATTATTTCTCCCTTTGATTTTGACATGCATGCACTGATTGATCCTAGATCCACTCATTCATATATATATGTGCTGGAGAAATGTTTGATATGAAGATGTCAATAGATCAATTAGAATATGACATTCATGTAACTAGCCCTTTAGGTAGTAGTTTGTTAATTAATTAAGTGTTTAGGAATTGTCCTATTATGATACAAGAAATGAATATGTAGCAGATCTAATCAGATTGTCATTTCATGAATTTGATTTGATTTTGGGTATGGATTGGTAATCCAAGCATCAAGTAGTAGTTGAATGTCATGCTAATATAGTTATGCTTAGGAAGCTTGATCAGTCTATAATAATATTACATAGCAACTGCACTAGTTCGTTAGCTAATGTAATATCTACTATGCAAGCCTGAAAGCTCCTTAAGAAGGAATATGAGATTAGTATTATGCTATGGTTGTATACCTTTCAATTGAAGGGGAAGGAAATGTATTTTCAAGGATTTGAGAGAAAAAATAATAAATATGTAAGTAAAACTGATAGGATTTAAAGAGTACATTACCTTGTGAGGTTGAACTTGGAACCAGAATGGTTGTCTAGGTATCATGTTGGAAAGTTTGTGATTCGATACAAGGTTATAACATTGGTTTGTTATTAGAATTTCGTGATGGTTACGTTTCATAAATTTCTAAATTGAGTAAGAATTTATCCAAATAAGATGAAGTAGAAGATAGCAACATATATAGGAAACCCTAAAAAATAAGTTAATTAGTTTTTGTGAGTGTACATATGATAAAGTGGTTGCTTTAGTGAATGATGTTACGGTTTACAGATGTAATATATGTTTGGATATAAATGAATGAATATTGAATATGAATCAATAAATGAGTGTTGAATAAATTAGATGTGAATATTGGAGTCGAATAAGTATGAGATTTAGACAGAGGAAGTTGAATATACTGCTGGGAGTGCATTGATTACAGGCAATTCAATAGAGTCACAATGAAGACCAAGTATTTGTTACAGAGAATTAAAGACTTATTTGATTAGTTGAATGATGCAAGATGGAAAGTTGGTTGCTTATGCCTCTAGGCAACTAAAGTCACATTAACCAAATTATCTTACTCATGCAACAGTAGTGTTTGCCTTAAAAATTTCGCGACACTACTTGTATGGTGAAAAATGTAGAATTTTCATAGATCATAACAGTTTGAAGTATCTGCTTACCCAGAAGGAACTCACTCTGAGACAATGGCATTGGTTAGATGTTGGACCCTACACCTGGGCTAGCATTTCCCACCCAGCGTGTGTTTGTGGGTTATACCGCGGCATCCAACACAAATCAGTATTGTCCTCTTTGGTGGGAATCGAACACCCAACCTCAAGGTTTTGTTTCTTTTACAAGCACGCCTCTAGACAAAATTTTTTAAGGATGGAATAATTGTAACACCTCATGTCAGTGGTTAGAATATTGAGGAATTAGCACTGCATTGTATGCTTTGCATATTTGAGTATTCACTTATAAGTGAATATGTATTTTTGATACATACAAATATTTGTATATGCATACATTGACATTTTCGGGTATAATTGGTTTTAGAATTTTGATTAAATGAGAATTATGGTTTTTAAGTGTCAAAATTTTATTTAGAGATTATTGACTATATTTCAAAATTATTGGGAATTTTAGGAAATTTTTCTGAACATTTTAGGGTATTATAGATTGAGAAAATAGTCAATTGACATGTAGCACCTTTATATGGATGACAAATGGCCCACTTGCAATGGGGCCACGTGCTAATGGGATGTTAAAGCACGTATCAAAAGTTGTGTAAGGCACAGTTACTGAAGCTCTTTGTTATTTCTTTTTGGATTGTCTGGTCTTTACCAAAAGCTATTAAACCTTCATCACCAAAACACTAATTTGGATTCTTCTATCAATATTATACTTTGCAACATAAATAATTTAGTCCAGCTATTAGATTTCTTCTTTATAATCTTGTTTTTTGGCCATCATCGAAACCTTACTACTGAAGATTTATTTATGCTTCCACCGAAGGTTTCTGTTAGAGTTTTTGTTAAAACAAGAGGAACCCATAGAGTGACTGATTCTAGATATTACTGGGACTTCGAGGAAACAAACAATAAGGGAGCTTTTGTAAGTAATCTAGTATGGTCTTTTATAAATAATTGTTGATGAATATTTGTAAGAAATTCGGTAAGTAATCTAGTAAGAAATTTTATAAGTAATGTAGACATTCAATTTTGCAAGTAATTCAGTGAGAAATTTTTTGTGGTTTTGCTTTAACTATTTTGTTTGCTATTGATTGCTGCATTGAATAATTTGTAAAGCTATCAGTAATCTTTAGGATGCTCACACTTTACTTTATTCTTTTTAGTACTAAATTGAAATACGTTTTACGCTGATTGTGTTCTAGATTGGGGATAATGAATATCTGAAATGTTTGATGCATGTAAATATGATTAACTAATTATTATACACATGAAATGAACTTGTTTGGTTTTGTAACTGTCAAGACCTAAGTCATGGGTAAACAGGCATGCCTAGAAGGGTTTGCAGCTGCTTCTTGACACTTTAGTGTCAGGACTTCAGTCTCTTTTGGACACTTTAGTATCAGGACTTCGATCTCTTTTAGACACTTTGGTGTTGGTACTTCGGTCTCTTCTGGATAATTCAGTGTCAGGACATTGGTCTCTTCTGGACACTTTGGTGTTAGGACTTTGGTCACTTCTATTTAGTGATGCCAATCATGGTATCTTCTGTATAAGTCCCGTTACCCACTTTTGTAAATGGACTAACAGTCATCTAATTTTTTTATTCTAAAATATGTTTGATTTTCGATCTAAACAAAGATATTATGTTCTAATTTTTAAGGTTTTATACCCTCTTTTGATATTCAGTTATGTTTTCTGTACAATATGTTCTGAGATACATTATGTTTGAATTGTTTCGTTTCGATAAACTGCTAATGCATGCTTCTTTTATATCATGGTTCTACATAATTAGTTGTTAGTTTATGTATAGATTAGTTATTAGCTTAGTATTAGTTATTACTCACTAAGTTGTATGCTTAGCACAGTGGATTTGCCCTGTCTAGGTTCAGAGAAAGGATTATAAAGACTGGGACAAGTCAACCGCAATGACCAATGGAGTTTGAGTCTTGTTTTGACATAGATGTATTTTGAGTTGAATTTTTTGACTAGTATATGATGTATTTATAAATTTAATTTTTTATGAAGATTTTTAATAATCATAATACAAGCTGCTTTAATATATGTTTGATTTAATTTCTGAAAATTTATGTAATGAATGTTTACTGTTTTTGAAATGCTTCCGCATCGATTTGTTGTTTGTTTCTGTTAGTGAGTCCTATGTGGCATTCCTGTATCCTCTCTAGGGGTATCATGGTGCCATAATGAATTCCTATATAAGTATGTTATGAACATGTATGTGAATTGGGGATTTTCATTTAGGCTTAATGGTATTTCCTTGTATAGGCACATAGATCCTGGACTTCGAAAAAGTCCTGAAACAAATATTTTTTATTTTCCGCACTACATGTATAAGATGCACGTACCGAGAATTTCCTACATCATTTTTCCCTAAATTCATAAACTTACATGTCTTTGATAGGTGGCCACTTACATGATCGTGTCAGTCCATACATGGTTATATAGGCTACAATAAAGGTTAAAGCTGCATCTTCATGCTCCTACTTGCTTCTAGTGAGTTATAGGGTCTATAAATGGCCATGTAAGTTGCAATAACTTCAATTTTTTAATTCTTTGTCTGATGTTCACTTTAATGTTATGTTTCGATCATGCATCTCATAAATAATATATATCAACTATATGCAGCGGAAATAAAACGGAACCTCAAAAACTAGATCTAGTCATGCATATAGATATAGAAAAACAAAAAACATGGAATGTAAGATGCTTACATACCTTTCTAACAATCTCTTTCGTTATTTAATCTTCTCCCTATTAGGTTGTTGTAAACCAGAATGATCAATGCAGACCATCTATAATGAAAGTCCACACGAAGATAGAAGGATGAAATCTCACTAGGAGATGGCTAGAATTATCTCTCTATGCTAGCAAAAACAAGAACTCTTAAGAAAGTTAGAGAGAAAAAATGTGTATAAGAAAAAGAACCTTTCTTTTTCTTTTTATGTGTCTTACACAAGATTCATGAAAATCATCTTAATTTTTTGCATCATTTGGCCTTTCAATAACCCCATCACTAATAAAAAGTTATGGTCTAACACACCACTACTATAAAGTATATACCCGAACATCCAGAGGGCATTTAAGTACATATCCTATGATAATGATATGTTAGAGCAAACATAATCTCATACATGACATCATAAAGAATATACAATACTTGAAACCTCAACAATTCATTTCATTCATTGACAAAAGTTTATATTGTAGTCATTGAAACAAATATTTACATTACCAAACATTAGAAAGTTTACAATCCTTTATACAAAAGTTCTATATGTCAAAGAAACTGCAAAATACAATCTAAAACTCCTCTTATGTTAGCAGATAAAACTTTAAGTCATATTTTAATCCAAAATTTTCCTGTAGAAAATCTTAGGAACTAGATCTCTTGTCTTGAACCAAAAGGCCACGTTTCAGTTTTTAATGAGTTTAAAGAACTCAATGATTAAACCATCATTGACGATCTCACTCAAGTCAGATACACAACTATCACACAACCAACCATTTTTACGAACATTTTCCATCTCAATAAGACATACTGAATGACATACATTTCATATATGTTCTTTCAGAACATGTATAACCCAATCAACCACATTATTACGACATATCACTTTACCATCACAATTTCTTAAAATATTTTATAATCACATTTTTCAAAATCATAAATATACAAATGCAGATGCATATGAGACTCCATATTGGTTATTATTTGTTATGACTAAGCACCTTTCAGATACAGATATAGATATAAATACTGGCCTGTTGGGTTCAGTCAGATATAAAAATCACGGAGTAAAGCTCTACCGTAGAATTTTGAGCATAAAGCTCTTTCAGACTGGCTACTCTGATCACAATGCCTTTATCTGAACATGCATTTTATGAAATGCATCAAATAAAAGAATATGCCATGAATAGCATTCACTTATAATGCACAAACAAAATCTTATATTCGTCGGACCTCATTCCGGCATTCAACTTTTATTAAGTATTCTGAAATAATTCATAATTTTGTTGCAAACAAATATCCTTAAAATTTCATATGTAAACAGAACACTTCCAATACATTCTCGAATATCAAACTCTTCGGACCACTAAACTCTAAAATTCACATACAAATCACAAACAGTTCAATAATTGGAAGTTAAATAGATAAATCAATCTTAGGAAGATCATCTAGGTTGACTCACAGTACGCTCTAATTTATGCTATTGCCTGGATGGTCTAGTAATGTCTAAATAATGTCCGACTTAAGCATCTAAAATCAAACAATTGAAACATAATTCACATTACAAATTAGAACAATCAAATACATATTCATTTGTGCACATATAAACATATGTCATGTTCAATGCATGCTCAATTGACTTTCCCTGGGTATGTAACATTATTTAACTTTCTTAACCATTCACCATCATACTTTGTATACTACCACTTCACAATCGGGTTTGTCCCTTTAAAATAGCTTGATTTACTCCAAATTCCTCAACTATACTTTACACTTATCCTTAAACATTGCTACGATCAAAAGGCTTTTTAAATATACACAAAATTTGTTGTTTTATGCCCTACATTCAATCGCTTTGGTTGCAGTTTAGTGACAAATTATTTAAAGACATTCTTTATTTTGTATATGATTAGATTTATATGATAAAGTCTATGGGATAATTGTACATTACAAATGAAATTATAATAAAAATATAATTATGAGATTTATATTGCATTTATGTATTATTCCTAAATGTTCCTATTCATTGTTCTATTAAGATTGGACATTAATAGAATGTAAAAAGACTAGCATACATTTTGTTTTTCCTTATGATGAAAGTAGTCGATCTCTTGGGCTAGAGAACAAGTTAGCTAAACAGACCTGATATGAAAAATTCATTTGGAACATAACTTGTATGTCTATGGAATTCTCTTTATGATGATTGTATAAGTGATCCTTTGACTTGAGATCATCAAAGTTATCTTGCATGGGGATTGCTATGTTTTGATACTACTTACGATCTATTTAATAATAGGTCATTTAATCGGTAGTCATTGGATGGAGCATGAACTATATGGAGATAGTTAAGTGATCAAGATAGGATTCATCACCCTAAAGTAATTAGGGAGTGTTTCGTTGTTCTCAGTTAGTATCAATTCAAGAAATCCTTGGCTAAGGTGAAACAATGTTTTGTAAATAGTTTACAAATGCCATTAATTGAATCAATACCTAATGGTGGAGAACTAATATGACTAGACTCAAAATGGAGTAGACATTAATTTCATGCTCTATGTCCAATGAAAACATTGTATGATGAAAGGATTGAATTATACAAAAAAAATTATGTACGAAAAGGTTAGTCAAAACTACTTTAACTTTCCTAAATATTTTGGTGGTCATGATGCGTTCCTAGACACAATCTTAATATATGATTATAAATTCTTTAATTGGAAAATTAAAGATAAATTAAAAGGAGTTTTAATTTATCTAATTTTAATTATGAATTAAAATTAATTAGATTTTATAATTATTGCCAATATATTTGTGAATCTAATGGGTCTCACATTTAGAATGGGTGGAATAATTTAATCAAGTTGGACTTGATTGCAAAGTTTGTGAAACTTTATGGTTAAATATGAGATATTTAATAAATAAAAATCAATATGAGATATTGAATCTTATATGGGTATAATTGGTATTTAATTAGATTTATTTTTATTCTAATTAAAGTTTAATTGAAATTAAAATTTAATTTCAATTAAATCACTAAAACATCCAAAGATTATTATAAATAAGCTTAAGCTCTATGGAGCTAGCACTTGTTGCTTAATCCTCTTTGTAAGAGTTACAAAGTTCTTGTTAGAGTTACGTAAATATGGTGCCTTAGAAATCAAGTGTATGTACATATAACTTAATCTTCTTCCCGTCACTTTTGTAATGAAAATATTTATTATTAATAAAACAAAAGAGTTTGGTTTTATTCTATGAGCATTATATAACTAGTCATAAGGTACCAAGATTCTTTTATAAGTAATATAC
>JANZLD010000006.1:35189053-35200272 GCA_026413575.1 Erythroxylum carthagenense | reverse complement strand
TTATTCGATTAGATACTGCTTCCGCTTTCGTTTTATTCTGTTTCCGTATGTTGAGATTCGATTCCGCTTCGTTTTTCATTTTGTGTTATCGATTGCTTTGTGATTCAAGTTCGTTTTTGTTATTGGCTTCCGCATTTTGTTTTCGATTCGAAATTTCGATGCGAAATTTTCGTTTCCATTCGCTTTCGTTTCCTTCGTTCTTTGTTTTCCGGTTGGGATCCGGTTTCCGGATCGGGTCCCAACAGAGTAGTTGACATAGTGATTTTTCCTGGTTCAACCCAAACCGTGGGCTACGTCCAGTCCTCAGAGTTCCTTCTGATATTTTCACTATCTCTTCAACTTTACAAGTATTCTTTGACCGAGTCTCTTCAGGTCTCTACAGTCAGTATTATTTCACACTTAGCCTCTACAGGCTATCTGTACTACTTTTTCACGAATAAGTGTTTTAACACTTGTTACAGTAAAATAACTCTCAGCTAATTTGCACAATAAGCTCGTAGATGTAATTCAGCTAACGTTTTCTCGCTTTTTGTAACTTTGGCTTCTGTAACCTTGCAATCTTCGACTTCGACTTGTATTTATAGCCTTCGTCTTCAACTGCTTCTTGATTCTTGTTTCTTGATCTTGTTTCTTGATCTTGAAAGAAGCGGTTAATCAGTTGAGTTCTGTAACTAACTCGAACTGACTCCTTTGTCTTCTTTTCGAATTCCGCAACTGTTTTTCTTCGTCTGTATCTTTATCGTATGTGTCTCTGTGTCTGTATTTGCGTCTGCTTTACTATTCACATCTGCGTCTGCGTCTGCTTTGCTATTTGCGTCTGCTTTTCTATTTGCATCTGCGTCTGCATCTGTGTTTGTATGACTTCGTCTATCTGACTTCGTCTGTCTGACTTCGTCTATCTGACTTCGTCTGTCTTGCTTTTCTTTTTATTGATTCTCTTTGTTATACATCAAATTCATATCTAAGTAAAGTCATTTGGGCTTAACAGGAGACTCTATATTGGCACCTACAGATTCCATGTCATCATAAATTCAAAAGAGATGTATACAAATACAGATGCATATGAGACTCCAGATTTGTTATTATTGTTGTGCATTTCAAATATAAATACAGATAATGGCCCATTGGGCTCAGTCAGAAATAAAAATCACGGAGCAAAGCTTTACGTGTAGAATAGTGAGCTTTAAGCTCTTTCAGACTGGCTACTCTAATCACAACGCCTTTATCTAAACATGCATTTTATGAAATGCATCAAATAATATAATATGTTATGTAAAGTAGTCATTTATAGTGTATTGTCAGAATCTCATAGTCATTGGACCCAAGTCTAGCTTTTAACTTTCGTTGAGTATACAAATATCATTCAGAATTTAAAAGCAACTAGAACACTTCCAATTCATAACAAACTACTTAGACCATTCAAGTTTGAAATTCATCAAAAAATTCACAAATAGTTCAATAATTCGAAGTTAAACAAATTCAATCAATCTTACGAAAAATCATCTAGGTTAACTAATAGTAAGCTCCAATATACTATTGCCTAAATGACCCAACAATGTCTAACTGGCGTCTAATGTACTCCTCTATATCATACAAAACACATTTACATAAATCACAACTTGGCATAATTATAAGTGTTTGTTAATGCACATGTATGTATATGAAATATGCATAATGCATGTTCATGGCAATCTCAGGTATAAATATATCATTTCTGTCATATAAAAATGAATTTATCTAAACTCACACAAGTATCATTTATACATATGGTCTATGCCTCAATAAAACCATTAGAATCACCATTCCTAACTCATTTGGTCAAATTCAGATTTTTCCAAAAACTAACTTTTGGGTCTACTATTCTTGATCATTTAGATGATGTAAATGAAGTAATTTGAATTTCTAGAAAAATTGTTCTCCTATCTCTTAAGTTTCTAATGTCACGATCGTTCAATTTGGTTTAATAATCTGAAAGTTGTACCCCAAAAAATGTTCGATCTGTTCTTATACTGAAACAATATCCTGTACTCAAATTTAATTCAAAATATGGAACTCTAGATATAGAATTAAAATTAGATTTCTTCAGAAAACTTGTAGTTTATGTCTCTAGTTTACTCCAAATTAAAAATCCTTCCATTTGGATGACTATAAAGGAAGTTATAGGTAAAAGAAGGAAGGATGTTTGGGGTGCAAGCACGATCGTGCACTTTTGAGTTGTTTAACCCAACTAGAATTAAGTCACAATCGTGCAACATCAATGCATGGTCGTGCATCCTTAAATAATCAAGTCACAGGTGTGCAACCATAATGCTTTTATTTCATGTTTGACTTCTACTTAATTGTTTTCTCATTATGAACTCTTGTTGTAAATTGTAATAATTTGAGAGTTAAAGATATTTATTATTCTTTTTACTAGATATTTTGATGTAATTATTATTTATTACATGATGAAATTGTAATATTTTAAATACTTTGTATTATTCTTAATTTTATATTTATCTGATGATAATTGCCTTGTTCATATTCATTGTAGTTATTATTTATTATTATCATTTTTGGAGACAAGGTTAATGTAAATTTATAAAGTATACATGATAACTATATAATATGACAAAGAATTATTTTGTAATTTTTAAAAATTTAAAGACTATTTCATAAATTTAGAAAATTATTCTAAATGATACTTGGTATTAACAATATAGTACCCTACTAAAATTTAATCCGATACGAGTAACGGTATAATATTCAGGATTTTGGGTTTAACCCCTCAAATATTCCCATTTCTTGAACACATTAATATAAGAATATATTCGTGTATTTAATAAGAATATATTCGTGTATTTAATAAAATGTTTGCATTTGCTTCCTTTCAGCGTTTATACCCTTAAACCCTGTCAAAAAGCCTCAAAATCGCATACAAATAGTAAAATCGAGAAACAGAAAGGAGGAACGCATTTCACAGCGCATAGATTTATCCATGAGAAATAATAAGCGACGATCGAGAGAAACAATGACTGAAGGAAATGAATCTTCACCCCTTCCCCTTGCTATCATCAAAGACATCCTCTCACGAATGCCCGTCAAAACCGTTACTCGATTCCAATCTGTTTCCAAACCCTGGTCGGCGCTCATTAAATCCCCCGATTTCGTCGCCACCCATCTTCGCCAATCGTCTCGCGACCCCTCCCTTTTGATTCGTCGTTTTCATAACCCAACTGGGTCCAATTTTGCGATAATCTCGTTCAACATGAGGACTGCTATTCTTCGCGACATAAGGATCCCCTTCTTGAATTCTCTATTTCGACTCCCGAAAATTGTGGGTTCTTCTAATGGGCTCGTCTGCTTCGACATTTCTCATTGCCATGCTTCGGCTTTTGTGCTCTGGAACATCTCCACCACCCAGTTTAAGGCTATCCCTAACCCTCAGATCAACGATGCTCGTAGACCCTTTTGGATGGTGGCTTCTGGGTTTGGATATAACCGCGAGGTAGATGATTATAAGCTGGTGAGGGTGGTGAATTTCCATCCTACAGAGGATGAATTGCCTGTTGTGAGGGTTGAGGTTTATTCATGGAGTACTGGTTCGTGGAAGGTGATTGATCATAGATCGACTGATGATACAATTGGGTCTTGTGTGATCACTGAAGGAGTGCAGGCTGTCAACGTCAATGGTTGTTTGTACTGGTTAGGTGTTGTCGCTGGTAAATTGGCGGACGGTAAAATTGTTGTTTCCTTTGATATGGGCACAGAGGAGTTTAAGCTAACAGCGATACCTGATTTTGTCAATGGGGTCTGTGTGAAAATTTTGGACTTGGATGGCTCGCTTGCTTTGGCATTGTATCCTTCCATGCCTGTTCTTCCTGGGCGAGCGAGACCGGTCGATAGAACTGAAATTTGGGTGTATCTTAATTCCGCAGTGGAGAACAAGCGTTGGGCCAAAGTGACTAATATTTCTGGATTCGGGTGTCCTGTGGGGATTTTGCGTGGTTCTGAATTGATAATGAAGCGTGTGGATACACATTGTATCAGTCTGTCTTCATTGGATCTAATTTCTGATACTGTGAAGAGGCTGCCAGCCTGTGGTTCTGAATATTCTTGCGAGATCTGCAGTTATGTAGATAGTTTGGTTCCAGTAGATTCAGGGATTGGAGGTCCCAACTAGGCAGAGCTTCTTAGTTCAATATAGTATGCAGATTATTGGTCAATGCTCTTGCTTCAGTAGAATACAAGCTAGGCCTTGTATTACCTTTAATTTTGCAAAAATGTAATTCCTCGTATAGGTAATTATCATAGTTTAATTTTCTTGTGACCAATGGTCTATGGAAAGTATTACATGACTAAATAGATAAATTTATATAATCCAGCACAGAAAAGGACATCTTTTTGTTTTTGTGCAGATTATATTAGAATTCTGCTCGTTGTGGGCTTATTGCGTATTGGATGTCTTTGTTTTACTGATTCTACGATTCTCAACGTCCTTGTTTACTTTCAAGTTTTGGGTCTTTGAAAGCTGATTTGACTTTTGAAATCAGTTTCTGATAGTCGTACTCTGTCGCCTTCTGAGTAAGGCATAGTCTTGCAAACCACAGCACAAGAGAGTCAGGTAGTTTTCCTATGTCTCACTAGACCTTGTCACCCTTGCAGAATTCGGTGACTATCAACATCTCTGTGTGTCAATGTCTGCAAAGTTGTGCACATGGTATTGTCAACTACACAGACCCTCGCTTTGTACCGATTTGAGTGAGCAATGATAGGCGTAGAATGACCTGCTACTGGTATGCAGCCGTGATGTATTAATAGAAAATTAGATCTATAATTTATTTAGTGCATCACCTGCATACAGAGATTAGGTTCTTGAACAAACTAATTAAGTGCTCTCTCTTTTTATCTGGTTGAACAACAACTTTCCTATCTGTAGCTACTATGAACAACTGCTTGCACTCTAGCTTTCTCCTATGCAAGCACTTATGTTGTCTCATTCACTTGTATATAACAACGTTATTTGAGTACCAATTTATGAGTTGATCATTCAAATGCCCCAGTTCCTTCTGCAGAATTAAGTGTTATTTTTCTATTTTCGTAACAGGCAGAATATGCAATATTGATCTTAGGCAAAAAGGCAGGAATGCTTTTGATCGCATGTTTGAATACACATTGGATGCTTTGATCATATTTTCCATATGTTCAAATGTGAAGATAAAGGAAGATACCTAGTTTCATTTTTGAAAGATGAAGAAAGTGAAATAATACGACAATATTCGACAACCAAATGGGAACTCCTTTGTAGAGCTAAACCACCTACATAGAGGTAAACTAAGAATTACTACAACTTGAAAACTAAGCTAAATTAGAGAGCTGAACTGAAAGCAACTCATTGGAACTATATCTTCATTTAGGAGTACGGATGATAATGAGTCAGGCTCGCTACCTCGCAACCCAAGCCGAGCTCACTTGGCCTGAATTGATTTTTTTTACAAAAAATGAATAATTACATCACTTTTAGTGAAATGACTAGGCCTAACTTGATTTAAAAAAAAAACTAAAAAAATAACGCTTATAACAAAATGACGTCATTTTGCTTATAAAAGTTGAGCTTCGGCCCAGGCTTGGGCTAGGAGACTTTTTCAGACAGGCCTCATCCTATTAATCTAGGTTGGCCAGCTGACTTTAGGCCCAACCAAGGCAGACTCATTTACTACTTCAATGTCTAGTAAGTTAGCTTGCTCCCTTTTTGAATTAAGCACTAAAGCCAAATACACCTCACAACCTTTTCTAAGAAGTCATCTTGCTTACATGGCTGATATTATACTAGTCAAAGGAACCAGACCAAATATCATGCACCACTGTTTCCGAACCATTAAAATCTTTGAGCACAACCATTTTCAACCCACATTCAACTATTGCTTGATGTTTGGACAACCAATCAATGCTCAAAATCAAGTCAAATTTATGGAAGAGTAGCTCTATTAGATTAGCAGCAAATTGTTTACCATTTATCATAATAGGACAATCTCTATAAACTTTATTCACTTATACGCTACGTGTTGGACCCGTTTCCAAAGCCTAAACATTCGGAGACAAAACGGAACCCGTCATCCCTTAATGATGGCGTGCCTACAAAAGTTGATCATCAAACAATTAAAATTTAGAGAGTCACAAGCCAAAATCCAATCATATTTCATAAATGAATTTTAAAAGAATTTATACAAGCTCATTTCAAAATACAAATACAAAAATACGAAATACACACGATACAATATGAATGCCTATGCTTAAAATGATTCTAAATTGCAAAATTTCCTAAACTAACTTCATTACAAAGTCTCTAACTATCTTGGAATTCCAATGCCTTACAAGGATCGCTAATTTTCTCCTTCTGCACTTCAGGAGGGAAGCGTGGGGTGAGCTATACAACTCAATGGCTAATATATTTATAGCCATTGGCAACGAGCCACACAATCAAACATGCATATCCTTCATATAATCATATACATCTATATCTCATTAGGGTAGCAATTCAATCATTCACAATTCAAATTCACAACTCATAGATCAACATATCATCATATAGAACATGTCAAGTGTAAGTAATCATCAAAACATAACACTCAATCTTGCATCATACCTTGACAAATCAAAATGCAAATGTACAAACAAATGGTTCGAGAGTTCCGTTGAACGAAACGGATAAACCGAAGTTTATACCGTGAACAAAATGAGTCCGATTTCTCAGGATCTCGTGGCCTCAAGCGGGGAGCCAGGAGAAGGCTATATGTCAACATGCACATGACTAACGATACGTTTCTCTCTTGCTCAAACACAATCAAATTTATGCTTAATTCATTTCCATACATTTTTCATATTCTCATTTTTCTTTTATTTCATCGTATTCTCATACTTTTCATGTTGTTTCTTCTTTTCAATCAATTCAAAATGTCATAACCTTTTTTAAGGTATAACATGGTCAAAATTCATCATGCATTTTCAAATCTTCACAACAATTCAAATTCATGAAATTTAAACATAAACACACAAGTAGGGCATTTACCCATCACACAACAACTATAAACATATTACCCACCTATTTCCTTACAAAAATCCAAGTCAAGCTTACCTTTCCTCTTGCTCTTAGATTGCCATCCCTTGGTTTCCTTCAAACAACCAAGTTCTCATTCAACACAACATTCTTATAGAAATTCATAAAACTTTAAAAAATCACAAAAATGAAATCAATGCTAAGTTGGGCTTAGGCCTAACCTACCCATAGTCTATCTAGGTTGGAAAAACCAAAACCTAGTTTAGAAATCCATAAAAATCCATCTAGGGTTTCTCCTCTTTCTTCCTACACAAACTCATTATCTTCTCTAATCCCTTTTTGTTTTTCTACTAAGCAAGAAGAAAGATGATGCTTACCTTAGGTTTAGCCCAAATCTTCTTCTTTCTCCTCCTTTCTCCTTTTCCCCTAGCTTCTACACACTCTTCTTTCTTTTCTCTTCTCTTCTCACAAATTTCTCTTCTCTTTTCTAACTCCCACGATTTTCCTCTTCTTCTTTTAAATAATACCACATTATGTTTGCTCTTCCCTTTTTACCCTTCATTTAATTGGTTCTCCCAATTTTGCCCCTATTTGTCCATCAACTACTAACATCTTAACTCCTTATTTTGATCAGGTAAATAAAGAAATCTGATAACACTTCCTTCTAGAAAAATGTTCCCCATTTCCTTAAGTTTCTAATGACATCAAAATAATTTAATTTGGTTCTGTAATTTGGAAGATATGCCTCAAACATTATCAGGTTGCTCATATTCAAAAATAGTGCACTATGCACAACTTCCATCGGGAAATTCAACGTTTATAGACTGAATCATAATTCGACTTCTTGAGAAAATTTGTAGGCCTATAGCTCTAGGTTACTTAAAATAAAAAATTATCTCATTTGGATCACTGCAGAAAAAAGTTAGGCTCAAAATACCAAAATACGTTCAGTAAAACAACACCAGTTCACACCATTTCAACTAATTCTCTCACTTTCGTTCAATTAATATTTTTCAAATCAATTCATAATGCTATTAATTTTTTTGTAGGGTTATAAAAATGACTTAAGAATCCAATGGTTTAAGAATCAAGTTATTTGGATGTCTAGAGAAGAAGTTATGGTCAAAAGAAACAAGATTGTTCAGTAAAAGACAAAATCCCAAATGCACGATCGTGCATTTGCACAACGGTGCAAATTTATCTTCACCTCCAAAGTCGTTGTCGTGCTTTTGTATGATATTGCTTTTTGGCCATCCCTCACAGTCACCCTCATGCTTTTGCATGATGGTTTTTTTGGCCTAAAATCTTAAAAGTCACCCTCGTGCTTTTGCACGATGGTGTTTTTCCACTTCTTTTTCTCCACCAACATCCCAACTTCTAAACTCTATAACTTTTGATCCAAAATTATAAAATTTGGAAACTTTATATCAATGGAAAGCTAAAAGAAAGATCTACAAGTTTCATGAAGAAAATTTTGTCAAAATCTACTTAGATAAACCTAGAAAATTCATAGAAATTCAAATTGAAAATTTAACTATCTCCTACTATTCATTCCCAAAATTTTCAGACTTCCAATTTTCAAAATCCAACATTTCAAATTTTTATTTCTAGTTTTTCTACTCCATTTCAATCAACTCATTCACCATAAATTCATAATACTTCAAAATATACAAGTTTAGTTAAAAATCATCAAAAGCCCTGAATTTATAATCAACCTATTCATGCTCTGTTACTTTTCTACAATTTCAACTTTCATTCTCAATCACTATTCTTCCTCTCAACTTCCATTTAAACTCAATATAATCCATTAACAAATTATAGTCCATGATTAATCATGAACACTAATAACAGAACATACACATATATACTCACTCATCATCAACTTACGACATTCACTACCTTAATCTTGTATATCATGTCAAATTCAAGAATTCTCATTTTTCTTTACTCATGACTAATCACTAACAATTTCTCATTTAATAGTTTTAACTTCTAAAAAAAGTTTGAGATCCAATACTACGACCCAATGGACTAGTCACATGTATATCATAAGCTAGTCGATCTACTGATAGCATCCTATCATATACTCTCCAATGCAAATGTATGAATGATTGGAACGAGGATCTATTAATGTATGCATATCAAGATCAAAGAGAGAGAACATACCAACTATAACTTCTGAGGAGTCTTGTTCCTTACAAGCCTTTATAGCATATGCCCATGCTAGATGGGCTGATGCCTCAAGACTACCAACGAACTCAGATGCTATAGTCAGAGTGGCCCTAGATGTAATGGGTGATGCCATTCTGCTCCACTGTGGCACTTTACTCTATCCTGAGCCTTGTGGCTAATTAGTCATCAGATGATTTGTACCTTCATATCTAAAACAAGCCCCAGTCAACCACTTGCATGTACCCCATTGTCTCCTGATATAGTGTGGGCACTCTAATGGTCTATCTCCTAGTCTAGCTGAGGAGCCTCTACCAGTATAAAATGTTGTGGACTACCCTTGACATCTTCCTTTGGTGGATGGGTTATAGACTAACTTTGTTGGGGATGCACCATGCAAATCTCAGGTCCTTTTAATCAAAGATGAGCTGCTTTAGATAAATTCCTCCTTTGTGCCCTCTCTCTCTCTTGGCTATCTACTGATTCTCTACTCTGATAGCTACTTCAACCAGCTGATAGTAGCTCACCTGTTGTAGAGAAGTTACTACCACTAAGTACTCTTTAATGGAGTCATTCAATCCATAGTCAAAATGTCAGCATCTAAATGCCTCTGTCAAAATAGCCTCTAGAGTATACTTGCTGAGCCAATTGAGCTTCTTTTCATATTAAGTCATAGATTACTTCCATTTCGCTTCTTCATAATCTTCTGTGACATATTTCTTCTTAAGCTCTTTGGTAACGAACTTCCAAGTTAAAGGGTTAGGAAGTTGAGGATGTAGTATGACTAATTTCCATCATTCAAAGGCTGCCCTTTTTAGAAGAGAGACAACAAAGGTAACCATTTCTTCAGGCCAAAACTTGATCTCCTTTAAAACTCTTTGTTCAATTTACCCAATATTCCACTTTATCAAATTCTTTTAGATGTACCCCCAAAAATTCTTCCACCCCTTGCTTTCTTAAGGCTTCTATAGGAGCTTTAGGTGTGGTCATTCTATCCATCAATCTCAACATATCATAGAAGAGCTTTAGAAACATCTCCCCATATATAGATGATACTAGTATTTGTTTCGTTCTTTTGAACCCAATAGTTGATTTTAATTAATACTCGTGATTTGTGCTTAAAATTATACAAATAGGGATTTAGTTTAGTTTAATCTAGCAAGCATGCTCTTAATTATTTTTTAATGTCGTCATGTCATGTTAATAAATATTTATTAATATATTATATTACAAGTTTAAATTAATTTGAATGAATGAATTAATAGTTGATTAGTGTTACCTTTATGATATTATCTAGAAATAATAAGTCGGTCAGGAATTATTTTTACTTTAGTATTAAACAATTAAAATTTTTTAATTAAGTTATTCACCTTGAAAATGGTTAAAATTAAAAAATTTAATTTTTATTTATCATTTGGCATCTATATGGATTATTTTTTTACACATAAACACCCACATCACTGACCCATAACCAAACCCCTGATCCATTATCCATAACCCACCAATTTAACCCTAAAATTTCAACTTTTGCCACTAACGTTATACCTTAAATCAGTCATGTTCAATTATAGTCGTCGTCTGAAAGAAGCTAGTGAAGCTGCTGTCGTTTGAAAAACAAACTAGTCATTCTGTTAGAAGTCGCCGTCGTCTAGAAGGAGCCAGTGGAAGCCGCCATCGTTTGAAAAAGAAGCCACTAGCTTCATTTGCTAGGTATTGGTGGTTTTCCGTTTCTTGTTTCTTGTTGTAACTCGATTCCAGTGGGTAGTTGTGGGGTACTTTTCTACTTTTGAAGATGATTTAGTTTGTATTTAAATTCTTAGTTGAAAATAAAAATTATGAGAATTATATAAATATTTCTGTGATTGATATAAATAGTCTTATCTGCAGAAAGATTCTGTTGTAACTTTTGTCTTAAATGACTTAAATCTTATGGCTCAATTCAAACTCAGATTTTGAGTTTGAATTGAGGGATGAAACATTATGGTTGAGACAGAGGTTGTATGTGCCTAATATG
>JANZLD010000006.1:35063683-35090587 GCA_026413575.1 Erythroxylum carthagenense | reverse complement strand
TCCAAATAACTTAAGAAGTACTAAATAGTAAGAAATCCAATATTAACTAGGAATCTAAACTAAATGCTCCTGCATCAGTCTTACTACGATTGGTCCCAACCGTTTGAGAGATATGTGATGGCCACACTCACAACTCGGAGGCAGACTAAAAGGCTACACAAATAGGTTTGCAAACTCAACCAATAATTTTTTCAAGATTACTATAGTTGAATTCTATCCTTGCATCAAACTTAGTCATGGTTCTACATCTAGAGGTTGTCCTTGCCACAACACCTCCTTTCCATTGATGGCATTTAGAGAGACCTTAAGATTTCCACCATGTCTTCCTCTGATTCACTTTTTGTATCTGAAACTGCAATCCAAAATAACCTTTTACGTTTGTGTCCTACTAAATAGGATTCACACAGTTATAACACAATCCTTTGGCCCTCCCTTCTATCATCTCCACTCGTGTCAATCTCTTGGAAAGAAGTGCAAAAGAGCTTACCCTATTGTTCCTCCCTATCGGTTTTGTCGTTAGTTGTTGTCCCTTTGCATTTGAGCTCTAGTTGGTTCACAAGGTTAGAATTCCTTGAGAAACCCTTTACTTACAATCCAATGTTTGAGCCACATTCACCGCAATTCTAAGGTCCCCTGATTGCTGCATCTCAATGTCAATCCTAAGTTCTCCTACAAAACAAAAGGTACAAAAGTCCACTTGCTGGCAAGGATTATGATTTAGAAGTCCTGGGCACTAACAACTAGAATTGCATTGATATTCCTTGATAAACCAGATTTGTTTTAAGGTGGACAAGTTCTCCTAAAGGATTATTACTCATAGGTGGCACAAATCTCACATGATAACACTCCTTAATATGTCCTAATCTAGTTCCTTTTCATCCTAATCCACTTGATCAAACCAAAATTATGCCTCACCCAATAGATTAAATGCAGCTAAGCCCACCTTGTCCCTTCAACAATCTTTTAATTGGCAAAGAATTTCTCACATCATTACAACCACCCTCAAATTTCATCAATGCCATCATAAGTAGGAAATTCCAACTTGGAGTATCAAGACACCATGATCACCCCAACTACGATTTAGATTTGTCTTTCGACCTTTCGCTACAACCTAGGCTATCATTGCCTTGTCCCTCTACATTATCTCTAACAGGGTCCCCCAACTGAGGGGGAAAGTTGCGTCATCCACTCTTCTCATGCACGTTGTGGTGTAGTCATTTGTCCCATAAAAGCATCCGGCTTGGCTGCCAAATTCTTTGTGTCACCCATGATACCATGCTTTGATACCAAAAATGTTGTGAGCCTTAGCATGGGATCTAGTCATGGGCTTAGACATTGAAGAATCTTTGTTAGGACCTAGGTGAATTTGGAAAGGTAGACTCATCCTTGCTAGAGCCCCCCTAAGGCTAACTTGCTTGGAGAATAATTGCTTCCCTTTATTGAATACCGAGAGCCTCTTTTAAGGGTTGCTAATAACAAATGAAAGAGATCCTAAATTATAGGATCTTAATTAAAAAAGGAAAGAGATCCTAGATTATAAGATCTTAAACAATTAAAGAATTCTACTAAATAGAAAGTCTTAACACATAAGAGAAACGGAATAAAACTCTACTTGGGTAAGCTAAGTTGCATGTACTACTGCTGCCTTCCTTCTCTAATATTGTCATCCAACAAAAGCAGCCACATCAAAAGATTTAAATAGATAAATGAAAGAGAAAAAATTTGAAGAGGAACGGATATAAGATAGAAGAAACTTCGATTTGTTTCATTTATAGCATAGAAAAAGCATCGAAAGGCCTTGCACCTTCATTAACAGCCCATATAAATGCAATCAACTGAACATTACACCTCCACTCTATAAGGGCAAAGCCTCTAAACACCTGATGAAACATAAATTATCAGAACCTTTCAATTTATTTCATTTATTGCATAGAAGGTGCATCAAAACACTTTGCCCCTTCATTAACAGCCTACATAAATGCAATCAATTGAACTCCACACCTCCACTCTATAATGGCAAAGCCTCTATAAACCACATGAAGCATAAATTATCAAATAATATTCGGCAAGGTTCTAGTTTGGTAGCTTATGTAGCACCCAAAACTAGAATCAAACGCCTTCTATCATTTCACAAGCAAATGATAGAAGCAGTAAAACCATGATGAAAGGAAAGATGCTAATAGTTCGCAAAAAAAATGGTTCACAAGAAGATATGGAAAAGAGGACGAAGAAGAAGAAGAAGGAGAACCTTGAGCAACAGCCATCTCAACATCTTTCATGGTAACCAGACCCTTCTCTAAAGCCTCCTTCTGCTCCTGTAGCATATAAACAACGAATTGAATGCATATGCACATGAAGGTTTTTTTTATAAAAAAAGGCAATAAAAACTGATGAAATTAACGTACTCTCCGCCATTTCTTGAGGAGCTTGCGCTTGCGTTTCCCGGAGACAGAAAGAGGCTGAGGCTTGTTCCTGAGTTTCCCAGTCAAAGGGTCCCCATGTAAAGCTCTCTTCTTCTGTGCTATAAGCGCTCTTCTCCTCTTCTGCACCACATTGAACTTCGCCATTGTGTCTATGTTCTTTTTTCTTTACACTCATAAAACCCTAACTTCCCACGCCCCAGGACGCCACCCAAAACCCAAAAGACACCCCCTAACATGATACGCTCCGTCTCCCACACCCCACTGGGTTGGGCTTCTCTTGGACTCACCCACGCCCCCAATTACCATACAGCCTATAATAACAAAATAAAAATGGACTAATCAAAATATTAATCCTGAGGGATTTTTATTTTAGGTCTTTAGATTGAACATGATTGTTGTTGGTACGTGAAACGCGCCCCTAAATAAGGAGGAAACTATAAAATTTTAAATCAAGAATAAAATTTGAACGTTAATTATAGTGTTATAAACCTTAATCTACCCACCAAAAATTACCCAGGCATATAATAGGTTTCACAATCTTGGATTAAAAAAATAAGACAAGATAAAATAGATAAATGGAATATAATTTTGATTAAATTTTAGGAATAATTATCATAGAACTTTCACCATAAGACCTTTTCTTTTTTTTCAATTTTATATTTTGAAAATGATCATTTATCTCTTTACGATATTTTTTAACTGTTACACAACTCTTTAGATCATATTTCATTAACTTTTTACTTATAGAATTTTAAGTAAGAAAGAATAAAAAACTTATTGAATATGATAGAATCATCATATGATAGCTAACAAAATATGAGGGTAAATAATAGTTTCTAAAATATGAGGACTGAAAATTTTTAAAAAAAGATCAAGCTGATTTAACCTTAGCTTTTGATTGAGATAGATAATTTGTGAAAAAAATATCATCTTGATAATTTGTTAGAAAAATATCATCTTGGTTTCATCAAGATAAGATGAAATGAGATTATAAAAATATTCTAAATGTCTTATTTGAGATATGATCTAGGAATCAAATTGTAAATTTGTTTTTTTTTTTTGACATAAATACATTGATAAAAGAAACTAAAGGTAAAGGTTCTAAAATGAATTTAAAAATGGAAAAAGGGTGATGATAATTATGAGATAAAGAAAAAGAAAAAGAGGATAAAGGAGAATAAAATGATAATTACATTTACATTACACATTAATTGGCTTTTGAGCCCAAAATTGACCTTCTTTTTAATTTGAACTTGGCTAAACTTTTAAATACTGAATTAAATTGTGCCTAATTTTCCCCATCTGTGATTTAAAAAAAAGATAAGATAAAATTTATGGGCATAATTTCACGTTTAGAATTAAAAAAACTTTTGGCTTGCAAAGTCTACTTATCCTTTTTAAAACCCTACAAACTAACACTAATTTGAGGGTGGTATAGGGTGACAATCCTAAGCCCCATTACAAGCTTAGAAAGACCTCTTGATTTTTGTTTCTAGTTTACATATAAGAGATGGAAATATGATGTTTGATATTTTTCAACCTAAATACTTGAGTAACTTGAGTGAAACCTTAGTGGGGGTGTAAAGATTTATGCTTTTAATTTCAATAAAATTATTGACGTGATTATTATTAATATTGATTTATGAAGTTAGCTTTAGGATAACTTGATTTTACTTGTATGTTAATTTGATTAATATGACATTATGATTTAGAGTATGAATGGATAGGATGAGATTGATAAAAGATGGATGTTTATAAAGTTGATAATTTAGATTATGATTTACTTGAGGACAAGCAAAAGCTTAAGTATAGGAATGTTTGATAAATGCATATTTGACTATAATTATTAATCCATATTTGATGTATTTTGCTTGTAATTTCATAGTTTTGTTGTATGTTTGGTACTTAATTCTCTTAAGTGCATTTATAGTTTATATTTGCCTTCATGGAACAAAAGAAGAATAATTTATCTGAAAACAGGATATAGGACGAAGATTTAAAGCAACTAAGGACCTACATGACTGTTACAATAATGATGTAAGTCTCTATAAATGTGCAAAGATTGAAGAATTGGAGTTTCGGTCGAGTGGAGTTACATGCCCTTGTATCTTGCTATACACAACCATTTATGTTGCTTGTGTAGTCTCTGTGCTCGTATGAAATCACAAATTTAGGTATTTTTAATTATACATGGTCTCTTACACACCCGTGTAAGTGATTGTGTATATCCTGAAAACTCTAAAATAAACTATAGAAAGACATGAATGGAGCCAAATTGAAGATGGCCAAGTTTTATAGTAGTTTTGAGATATAGAAACCTAGAGGGGTGATGATCTTGATCAAGGTACAAGGAGAATATGAACCTAACATCAAAAGAGATCTGATAGAAAGCAACATTAAACCTCAAACTTACAAGAAGATTCAATAAAAGAATAAAAGACATTTAGAATTATAATTCCTTTGTTTTCTATTAGTTTTTCTTGATGTTTGTCTTTGATTTCACTTTCTAAGATTAGTAATTAAACTTGTTTAATATCTAAGTGTGATGAACTCGAGTTTGGGATGACAATATGTGTTAATCTTTTATTTACTGCAATTATATGGATTGATTTATTGTAATTCAATTATGTGTTTTATTCTTATTCTAATATATCTGGAATATTAGTGCATAATTTGATTTCATATGATTAAGATTGAGAAATCGTCTTGTATGAATAGATCTGCCTTAATTAAAAAGAGTTGCTTACAACTTAGAGATAGGCTGGTATAAATCCTTTGGATTAGAGTCAAACCTAATAGGGAAATTCATAAATCAATAATGTAATCCTAGGGATTTTAACTAGAAAGATTTCTATTAATCAAATAATGGATTAGTTGTTAGTAGTTTTAAGAGAGTTATTACTATAAGATAGGTATTTCCACGATCTGCTAATCAATAATATAATTACATAACAAAAAGTTAATTATTTAATGATTCTTAGGAGGATTCATCACCTAGACACTATTATTTGATATTGAGTTTTGTAAGTAATTTCCTTTGTGTTGCATTCAATGTTGTTTCTAATCTTAGTTTATTTGTTTAGCTTTATTTTTAATTAAAAAAACCAAATCCTATTCTTAGGCTAGATAATAGGAAAAAGGGTAACTACTAGTAATTACCGTCTTCATAAGATCAACGTACTTGCCTATACTACCTACAACCATGTCGTGCATTTGCAATAATTTAATTATTGGTATAGAAATAGCCAATAAAGTTTTTGACATCATTATCGGGAACAATAATATTAGGAATACCTAGATTTTATTACTTTAGCCATTATTATTTTATTTAGTTTCTAAGTTATTTTATTTTATTTGATTAATTCATTTAGTTTTATTTATTTTTGTAGATCTTTACTTTTGGTTAGTTGATGACCCGAAGTAATTTTGAGAGCTTAACCTACATAGATCTAGAAATCAAAAGAATAGCACACTAAAATCTTCATAGGACACAACTGCGGGAGTTTGAGCTAGACCATCAAATAGAGGACATGGGAGGTCAAGTAGACTAAAGAATCACACAACATGGTTGACTAAATGAGGACCATGATTGACTAAATGAGGACCATGTTTGACTATGCTATACCAGACTTAACTAGAGCATAGTCTAACATTATAAAAATGATGTTAGTGCCAACAATTTTGAGATAAAGTCTAGTATCATCTAGACAGTGCGATAGTCAATCCAATTTGATGGACTCAAAGACAAAGACCCGAATGCACATATTTCTAATTTTTTGGAAATTTGCAATGCTTTTAAAATCAACAGAGCTAATGATGACATCATTAGACTACAATTATTCCCATTTTCTTTAAGGAAAAGGCCAAATAATGGTTGAATTCAATGTCATGATTATCATTGAAAACATGGAAATAAATGATAGAAAAATTCTTGTTGAAATATTTCCCTCTAGTTAATACTTCAAAACTCAGGAATGGCATCTCCTTATACTCCCAAGCTAAAGCTAAATCATTATACAATACATGAGAGAGGTTCAACGAGATGTTAAGAAGATGCCCATACTGCGGTCCAAACTTTTTACAATGGGTTGAATTAAAACACTAGGCAATCAATAGATGTAACAGTTAGGGATATGCTTAACAACATACACTAAAGGTGGCCCAAGACTTGATAGAAGACATGGATATAAACAACTACTAGTGGTGCTTGTCTAGAGTATAAACCAATAAACCAATAAGCTCATTCTCTAGACACCCTACTAATATGTGCCCTACATTGCAATAAGACTCTTTTCAAGAATCTAATATGATAGGGGGATTTCCTGGCCAACCTTAATGAAAATATGCCCCTTATTCCAATCACTATAATCAAGGATGGAGGGACCATCCAAACTTGAGTTATGGAAATTAAGGAAGGAAACAAGGATATCAACCTAAAAATTTTAAACAACATCAAGCCCCTACATATGCTCAACCTCAATCTTCAAATTCAGGTATGTCTACAAATGAAATTGTTAAGGAACTTGCTACTAATACTCAAAAATTTTAACAGGAAACAAGGGCAAGCCTTAAAGACATAGGAAACTAAATCACTAAATTGGTCACCACTGTAAGTATATTGGAAACGCAAGCATTAGGAACGTTACCCTTCCAAACGGTGGTGAATTGATAATTTGTTGTTTTTGTTATTTTCTTGGTCTACTTTGTCTTTGTTTTTACATTAATTTGTGTGGAATCTCTTTTGTTTTTGGTAAATTTGTACTGCTATGGGTTTTTCTTTATTTTTTTTGCAGGATTGTAAATTCACACGGTCCAACCGTGTGAATTGACACGATCTGTGCAATTGGAAGTTGGTTGTGCGCAGATTCACCCGAAGGTTACACGGTCAGACCGTGTGATTTTGCACGGCCCGTGTAAATTGAAGACAGATGTGCACAAAGTCATCTGAAAGTTACACGGGCAGACCGTGTGATTTTACACGGCCCATGTAATGCAGTTAGTTCTGACGGTTACGGAGTTTAAATAGAGAGAAAGACAGACGAGTGGGGCGCGATTTTTCTGGGGAGCAAAAAGAGAGGAGAAGATCGAGAGGGAGAAAGAGAGAACAGAGATCGAAAAAGAGCAATTTGGAGATTGAGAAATCAAGATCCAAGACAAAATTGGAGCTCCTTTTTCTTCCTTTTTCTATTTTTTTCAATTTCTTCCTTCATGTTGATGTTAATTGTTCATTTTACTTTTATGACTAATTCAGTTATGGACCTTTAAATTTCTTTATTCTAGGATATAGGAATTATGTATTAAACCTTATGACTTTATTCCTTTTGTTTCAATGTTGATTAAATTTCAGTAAAGTCATTTCGTTAATTATTGATCTGATTTGTCTAATCTAGGGTTCTGTATTAAATTTGGATGGTGTTAAACTAAAAATTGAAAAGTGACGTTTAATATCTGAAATGCTAGATTAGATCTAACTAAATGAATATCTAGAAATAGATTTCTTTCTTAGGAGTGCGAGAAGAATCCAAAGGCGTTAATTGGGTTGAATTTAGTTTTTAATCTAAGAAATTGGTTTAAAAATTGAAATCAACACGTTGATTACTTCGAAAGAATTGATTGACAACAATTAGTTAATGTACCAGATCAGCGAATTATTTCATAAGGAAGTACATGATTTCTTCGTTGGAATGAATTCCTAGAATATTAGTGAAAATTCTGTTTATCGTACATTGCAATTTCCTTAATAACATAACTTTCTTAACTGATTGCTTAGCAAATTTAGGAGGTGTGAATTTAGTAATTTGACCTAGTCCTTGTAGATCGACACTTGATTGCTACAACTAAACATGTGCACTTGCAGAGCTTATCATGAATCCTAAGGAGAATGTAAGCGTAATGACTTTGAGAGGTGATAAAGAAATTCAATCTAGAACTTCTTAAACAATGGAGGTAGAAAAGCCCGATGATGGGGAAAAGAAGGAAGAAATTCCAACTTAAGAATCAATAAAGGTTAAAAATGATTCATCTTCAACGTTATCTATTAATGTACATGTATCTATTTTTCCCAGTAGGTTCGCTAAACCAAAAGATGATGAACATGAAACGGAGATCCTAGAAACCTTTAAAAAGGTGGAAATCAATATACCACTACTAAAAGCCATCAAACAAGTTCTAAAATATGCAAAATTCCTTAAAGAGTTATGCACAAATAAAAGGAATTTGAAGGATAATAAGAGCATAATTTTGGGTAGGAATGTATCAATTGTGATAAATAGAAAATTATTTAAAAAATGCAAAGAACCAGGTATGTTTTACACTTTCATGTGCTATTGGCAATAAGAAATTTAAGCATGCCATGCTAGACTTAGGTGCATCTATTAATTTCATGCATACTTAATTTATCGAGCTGTAAATCTAAATTCTTTGCAAGAAACTAATGTGATTATTTAACTAGTTGATCATTCATATGTGCATCTTATTGGACTTATTGAGGATGTTTTAGTCTAAGTTAATGGTTTGATATTTCCAGTGGATTTTTACATCTTGAAAATGGATGGAGATAGTGTTGAACATTTAGCTTTGATTTTATCGGGTAAGTCATTTATGAAGATGGCCAAGACAAAAATCAAGGTGGATAAGGGTACTCTTTTTGTTAAATTTGATGAAGAGATAGTAAAGTTCAATATTTTTCAAGTAATGAAGCACTCGAATGATTTTCAATCCATTTATCATATGAATATTGTGGATCCATTTGTGAAGCATATGTTTACAGAAGAAAGTGTTGAAGATGAGTTGGAGTTTAAAGTTAAATTAGAAGAAAACAAGCAAGTTGATGAAAATTGTGAAGTTTATAAGAAAACAAGCAAGTTGATGAAAATTGTGAAGTTGTAGAATCATTGTTAGCAATGTTAATAAATTTGAAAAGTTTGAATGATGAACCTACTAAAAATCACAAGAAATTATTACTTTATATTTTACAGGCTCCGCAGATAGAATTTGAAGGTGTTACATTATAGCCAAAAGTATGTCCATTTAGTTGATAGAAAGTCATTACCTACAATCATTTCAAAATGATTGACTACAAAGCAAGGGGCTAGTAGCACTAGTTAAAGAGAAAAAAATTGCAATTACGTAGAAGTTGGAGAGGAAAAAGCTACATCGGACATATCAACGTTAAACAATTGCACTTTCATGAGGCAACCCGAAATATGATAGTTTTTATTGATTTTGTTTTACTTATATATAGTTTGCACTTGTTTGTTTTTTAAAATTAAAGTTTATTAACTTAAAGGGAAAAGGGGTCTTAAAATTTCATATTAATAAATTTCATAAAGCGTGATCACGTCTTATGTAATTTAGTTATCTAGAATGAATATCTTAAAATTCCATGACACTAAATCTCATAAGGCGAGATCTCACCTTATGTAATTTGATTTTCTAGAATGGAACCCTAAAGTCCTCTTATAATTATTTTTTTAAATTCACCAAAAAATTTCTTAAATATTTTAATCATTTAATTATTTAATTTCTTTAGTTACTTACATTTTGTATTATTTAATTTATTTTTAATATTTTATTTTATTTTATTTATTGTTAAAAAAACATAATCTTTGCATTCTCTTTTGGCAGGAATTGTTGAAACAAAAACATAAAAATGCATACTTCACCAGCAGCCATCTCACGCCCACATCATACCTACTTTTTGTTTCCACAAACCACACACACCAAGCTAGCATAAATAGACGCAGTAGCCAAACACACAACCATCCCTCGACAACCCTTGTACGCCCACAATTTCTAATCTTCTTTTACATTTCATTTTATTTTATTTTATTACTTATTTATTTTTATTTCATTCTTATTAATTACTATCAGTTGATTTTCCTTTTAGTTTAATTATTGTTAAGTTGCTTTATGAAAATTTTCAGAGTAGTCTACAGTTGATATTAGTTAGGATTATGGGACATTTTAAAGTTAATAACAAGACTACAACAAATGGAAATATGTCAATGAATACCACTTCACACCATCAATCTGCTGCAAGTTTTGAAACTAGTTCTAAAAGGAAGCATGCGCGGATCACGAAAAACATTTATGTTTTGCTGCCAGCTGAGTCAGACTTAGGAGGACGTCTCACTTTCAACACCAAAGAGTAAAAACAAAGGGACGTTGTTATTAAATCTCGACATATTACTGCAGGTAAGTATGTACACTACCTTTCCTTAGAAGATTTGGAAATTAAAGACAAATTTGATGGTATGCTAATTGATATGAGTTGGAACCACTTTGCATTGATTTATTGTCCTATCTTTCTTAAATTAACTAGGGAGTTTTATACTACCTTTAAATTTGAAAAATCGAACAATTTTACTTTAAGTATCCTAATGTAATATAATACAGGTTAATGGGGGTCAAATTCAAATAGAGTGTAACTGAGTTTAATTTAGCCTTAGGATTAATAGATGAAGATTATGCTAATTCAACTCAGTATAAAGAATTTGTCGTGGATTATAGTGAGTTTAACTCTTTCCAAGAATGGAAATCAATAACTTCTGACCTAATTTCTTATCATCCACGTCAATCTAAGGCATTTGTACTAGTTCTAAGGCTAAATTGTTCTTTATTTGGTGTATGGGAGCAAAGTGTGAGTCAATTTAGGTGCTTGGTTAATAATACAATTTAACATTTTTCTATCTTCTAACAAAATTTTTTGTCTTAGTTCTCTTATCACTCATTTGGCTATTAGTTTGAATTTGCTTGATTTGACTGACACCAATATGCATATAGCCTATAAGACGGAACCTTTAGTTAGGATTTTTTTAAAGCAGGATTGGAGTAATTGAGAAACGAAAGAAAACATTTCATTATATTCCATGTGATCGTATCGAGAGAGGATCATCATCATTAACACAAGAAGTGCATATTGACATTCCACCAAGTTTGTATCTTTAGGCTCCACCAATTTGATGAGACTATTATTCTTGGTTGGAGAGATTGGAACAAAAATTTCAAAAATTGAGAAGAATTTGGATGCTCTACTTCAATTCGTAGGGGTTGTACCTCCATGTCCTTCGACACTATAAGACACGTCCTTTTCGATACTCACATCTCAAAGAATTCCTCTATTTTGTGGTTTATTTTTCTTATTATTTTTGTTAAGATGTGAGTATATTATGCATAAATTAGGGACAATGTATGATTTAGGTGTGGGAAAGGGAGTATTTATATTATGATGAACTTTGTGATTTGTTCTTGAACATATGAATACTATCAATCAATATTGATTATTCCCCATGATTGGCTCATAATTTTTTGATTGTTATTCCTAAATAAGCCTTCAATTATGACACTTTTTTGGTTTAAGATCTAATGCATGAGAGAGACAAGCATGATTAATGTTTTCATTAAATTATTTCAAATATCTCATTGATTTTGTTGGATGAAGGTGTGCAAGACTTGATACATTTTTTACACTTACATGAGATTTGAGCCTAAGAATATTCATCACATGTGTGCTTATACATATCTTTTTATTGTGTTATCAAACATAGCTTAATTATGCTAGCTTACTTTTAAATACGTATTGAGACCACATTTTTTATGAATTTGTGTATAAAGATAATGAGGGCATTTAGGATAACCATTTTTGACCTAAACAAACCTACTTTACCTTTTTATCCCTGGAAAACCAATTTCAGCTTTACCTATTCTTTTATTGCATAATAACCTTGTTATAAGCCAAATTTATCTTTTTTGTTGTTGATATCCTTAATGATTTTAACCCCTAAATCGAAGAAATTATATCGAGCTTATTTGCATAGAATTTTGACTATTCATACAAAAAGTAAATTAGATTATTCAAGTTGCATTGTTTTAATTTTTTATAAAATGCGGGAAAAGTATATATAAAAAAGAATAAAAAAAATCTCCTCTTTGATATTTTTATTTAAAAACAAGAACAAGGATTGAAAAGAATCCTATTTGAATCAAGTAAAATTTGGAATGACTTAAGTTTAAGCTTCTATGGATAAGTTTGAATGATGTTCTTCAATTTATTTACCTAAAAAGCTTCTTTTTGTCATACCTTAACTAAGTCACATCACAACCCTTATTAAGTCCCTTTGATTTATGCATTAGGTTCATTTTTGTTAAGTGGTGGAGATATGATTCTTGAGCAAGCTTATGGAAATAACTTATTATGTTTTGATTTGAGAGCCTAATGAATCCTAAACACTTTAAGGGTATAGATTGAAATCTTTGTGGGGTGTCAAGTCTTGTTTCATTTCATTTTAATGGAATTGATGAGACGCTATGTTTTAACAATGTGTCCTATGAGTGCTTATTCTCTTAATTATTATTTTATCTTAAACCATCAATGTAAATTAACTTTTGGATATTTTTAGATAACATGAAAGGAGATGAGAGGTTGTTATGAAGGTAATTGATGTATGCTTGAGGACAAACAAAAGTCCAGTGTGGGGGAATTTTAAGATGTTATCTTGATATATTAATTGATATTATCTCCTTTGTTTTGGATTTATTTTGGTGCTTAAATATTAAAATTAATGTTTGTTTTATTTTAGGAGATGAAAAGTATAGATTGCATCAAATTAGAACATTATTGATGATAATCAAGAATTTTGGATAAAGTGAAGAGATTGCTGCATTGGATAAGATTAATCACTTGAAGAGTTTGAGTTTAATTGAGAAGCTTCTTTATATCCCTATTATTTAGGAATTTTTGAATTTGTTTTAGATAGACAGCTTTGCAAGGTAGAATTAGATTATGATTAGCTTAGGAAAATCCTATAAAAGGGACATTCCTCACAATAGAATGAATAATTCTCTTTTTATTTTTCTCTCAATTCTTTGTCTTTCTTCAATTTTTGATATTGAAGTAAAAGTGATGTGTGGTTAAATTCAATTATTCTGATTAAAGAGGATTCGATATTCAAGTTGAAACCTTATGAGGTTTTATGTTATAAACTTTTTATTCATGTTTTAATTCAAGTATTTCTTAGTTTGAGTTCTTATATTTGATGAATGATTAATATTGATTAATTTGACAATTTAATTTAATATTGATTATTCTATCGCTATCTATGAATTCAATGATCCGTCATTGTCACAAAAGATTGGTACAAGTAGCAAATAGGTTATTTATGAAATTGCATATTTAACTTGTGATAAATAAGAAAATTGAACAACTATTTCAATTATTTAATTTAAGCTTTGGTCTTTTTTACTAAGCTTATTGCTATCATTTATTTGATATGGAATGCTATCATACCTAGTCAATGGATAGTAAGTTTTGGTTTGGATGCTAGGTTTGAACCAATTAATTTAGGAAAATTTGAGACTTATTATGGCTATCCTATTATGTTTCAGACTAACTGCTTATATTATGAAAAATATTCTTTTAAACCAATGATCAATATTACAATTAGATAAGATCTTTCCCTTGAACGGAGTTTAGTAATCTTAACTTTCTTACTTTAATATTCAATTAATTTATTTTGATTCCTTATTAATTTTAACTAATTAACTAATCCAAACCCCTTCCCTATTTTATTTTATTACTTAAAATTAAGAAACTATGGTTTAATTCTTTAGGGATTCGACTTGGTTCCATGGCTAATACAAGAAGTTTGGAGAATCGAAATTATTTTGGAGACTTCAACAACATAACTAACTCTAAACATGATTTGCATAAGTTAGTCAGACAAAGTGTTTAAAAGTTACAAAATGGATGGCTTGTAACCAATTAGACTATGAGCTAGCCAATGTTTACAACTAGTAGTGGTTTTCAAAAGTTACTAAAAATGTGAATTATGTTCAACTAAGGGTTTGGGTACTCAATAAGCTAGCAAAAGGTTGTTCGTTTAGTTGAAGGCAGGTGATCAACTAGCCAATCCTACCAAGAACTATCATTTGTAATAATTAGTATGTATCTAATAATATTTAAGTTAGTTTGAATATAAGTATAGCACAATTAAATTATAGAAGTAATCTTTAAAATAAAAGAGAGTTATTAAAAGTCTTAAAAGGATAAACAAACCAACTCAATTTTTTGCATTGCTAAGCATATATTAAGCCTTAATTAATTGATTTGATCAAGAACTAGAGATTTTGAGCTGTATATGGTTGTGCTTGTTTAGATTATTTAGGATATACACTGTGGGTGCTAATCTTGATTTTGAATGAGATTTATAAAAGATTACTTTTCACCCATGGCAAATCAAAATGAATGTAAAGGTTTTTCTTCACTCGTGTCAAAGAAGAAATTGTATAAAGGATCTCTTTTCACTTATTAGAGAAAAAAGTTAACAAATTATTAAGTAGATCTTAGGAACATAAGGCAGATGTTATTTGACTAAACCATTATAACTCAATTTCATCCATCTTTTTCTATCCTCTTTCTATCATTATCGTGTTTGTTATAAAGTTTCTTATAAATCGATTTTAGCTCTCTTTCCCTACTTTCTTTTTATTGTTATTGTGTTTTATAATATTTATAAAAAATTTGATATAACCATTCATTAGAATAGGTAATTACTTCATTAATTTTTAAATAAAACAAAAAGTAAACACACATAATTCAATCTTCTTCCCCCTCTCATGTATAGTCTAGAGACCAACAATATTATTATTATACCACGAAACTAAAATTTAGAAAGCTTACTAAATGTGCCTAGGCATGATAATGGACTGAATCAAATTAGACCTATCGTCAACCCAAACTGACTAAAAACATAAAAATTGTGCAAACTCAGTTCACACAATGTAGGCCTAAGTCTAAACAAGCAACCCAAAATAACATCAATTTAGGTCCATTATTTAAAACAATGTTTTAATTTTATTTTTTTTAGCTTAAAGACCAAAATGGTGTCATATTGAAAATTTTACCTAAAACAAAGATCAGAACGAGTAATTTTAGTTAAATTATCAAGTTTTTTAAGCCAACTTGAATTCTAGTAAAATTGAACCTAACCAATTGACTTCAAGTTAAACCAAATCAAGCTGTTCCAAATCCAAACCCTACTGCAATCTTTGGATATGCCCTTTCTTAGCTCCCTATTTCTAAATTTGATTTGCCTTTCCTCGACTTCATTTTCCTTCATATAATCTTTATGAGTTCTTATCTCAAGAATTATACAACAATTTCCCATTAGTACTGTAAGCGATTCCATGTAGTAGTATAGTCTTAATTATAGAAACATAAGAACAAATAGGAAAGAGCAATACAACATTTCATTGTTCAAATCAACTGCTTTACTTGATAACTACTTTCTATTATACATGTTTTAGATTAAGTGATAAGTAGCAACAACGAGATCGCTTGTGTATACTACTTTTTTATGGCATCGTAATTAAGGAATTTTACAGCATTATGAATGGCAGAATCTATAAGATAGCGGCATGCATCTAATTTCATACGCATACTGACTGCCGGACCTGCCATCAGAGCAAATACTGAACATATGCAACAGAAGTTTACAAGCATCTGGCCTCAATCTCCTCGAGTGTTAGTCCCTTCGTCTCTGGTACAATAAATAATATGAAGAGAAGAGACACAACAGCTATCACTCCAAATCCGTAGAACAAGATGCCCGCTCCCAGTAAAGCCTGTAAGCCGGATAAGATTCAATCAAGTCGTACAGGGAACACCATGCACAACAAGAAGAATTAGGTAGAAAATAGAAGCGCCATGCTGCACCTTTTGGAAATTCTTAGAACAAAACTTTCATAAAGAACGCTTGGAAAGCAAAAGTTGCAAGAACATGTTATCAGCGAGTTGAAAGATTCATGAGGTAACTAGAACCATGCAGCAAAGACTTAATTATACATAAGAATGCATCCAAGCTAGACAGTGATAAATTTGACCATCCTCCTTAAACCTCAACCAAGAGCCTCACTTTCATACCCGAATGATACATGTCAACTTCAAGTCACTCTTGTCATGTTGTGGTTTGTCTAAACTACATGACGCGTGTGATATAATAAAATTTGAATGGTGATTTGTCATTCTCACCATGATGTGATTTGTCTACGCTACATAACGCACGTGATAGAATAATATTTGAAGGGTAATCCGTCTACACTACACTAAGGGTCTCTAATATGATGTTCATAAATCTCATCCAACAACTTAAGCTTTTGGCAGGTGGATGACTTGTTTACAGAAACCATAAAGAACGATACATGCATTTTGTACTGTAGGCCTTTCTTAATATCTGGCCGAGTATTCTGGATACATCAAACGTTGTGGTCTCAATTATACTTGCACAGGTTCTACCACGCATCAACTTTTCATTTACACCCCCCTCAACCCCAGAAATAAAAGTGAAAGAAAGATCCATATTTCAGCATAGGCAAAACCAATGCTCTCATGTTCCAATTACTTCAACCTAATCATAAAACAAAAATTGCAACAGCAGCTACACTTTATTTTCCCTCAAATGTTCCGGTGAAATAAGAAATCTAACAATAAAATCAGAGAGATTCATTAAGACTTCACTCTGGATGATTTTTAGCATGTTTGGATGAAGGCAACATAAGCAACATTTGGATGTCTTACCAGACAATAACAGTTATAAGGAGTATGGTTCCGAGGGTTTGCAAAAGGTGTAGCAATCATTGTGAGTATATTTATTTTCAAGGTGTATTTTCCTCAAAATATTCCACATTCGGAAACAATAATAGTATTAATATAGACACCTCAATTCCTCAATCACCTAGCAGTAGTTTATTTGTCAAAGAATCCTGGCATTGGTTACTCTTTACAGTGGCTTTATCCATGGTATTGCCTACTGTTTTCTGAAAAATGCATCCAAAGGATGACCTTGAAAGGAAAAATGGAAATATTTTACAGCTATAGAGATTATTAAGTACCTTCAAAGGGGAAAATGCGAATGTCACCAGAGCGTTTGCACCAAAATTCACAAGCACTGCTATACTGAGACCCCGTCCTCTTAGGCGTAGGGGGAAAATCTCTGAAATCATCAACCAACCAATGGGACCAAAAGATAACTGCAAAGCAATTCCATTAGCCATTATGGAAAAGGTCACCAAAGAAGACATTGTAGGCAAGATTCATAAGCTAAACGGTGGAAGACTAAGAACTCTTAAGGCAAAAGTGAGGAGTTGAAAATTGGTCTTATTTTTATCATTTTTTTTAATTTGTTTGTAATGCTTGCAAATAAACATGTCAGTGTGGAATCTACTACTTCTCTAGCATATACTACAACGTGAGCTGACATTCTTTATCCAAATAATTTCTTCTGAAATTAAAAGTAAGAGTAGGAAAGAGTGAAAGAATTACATATTGGTTAACGTTGTTTGGATATAAAGATATAATATTCCTATACAAAATACTAGATATATATGATCTTCAAGATTTCCTCAAGCAGGCGAGTGGATGTTATCCATGTCTAGCTTGCATATAAATTATGAACCTGTGGAAGGAGAATTATGCAAATATATAAAATAAAATTTTAAATTAACAACATTTTAAAGACATTTGTAGAAAGAGAATAGTGACGATGGTATAATTGAAGAAGAAACAGTAGACAAGAAGAAAGGCGGCATGATTCATGGACTGCTAAAAAAAAAAAAAGATAAAGAGTAGAGGTAACAACATTCTCAATTGACTGCCAAAAGGAAAAGTGGAAAAAAGGTAAGAGCTCTCCCAACGGGTTTCCAAAAGAAAAGAAAAACAATAGGTAACAACGCTTAATCACTACCAAAGAAGGGGCTCGGTGTGAAAGGAGCAGCCAATAGAGAAATAGACGACTTACAGAAGAAGAATGACTTCGAAGACAATGAAACAAAACTTGTGAGTTGGAAGAGAATAAAGAATAAGTGGTTTGGGATAAGATATAAAATGGAAAGTAAAGAGTAGGATGAGGAAAAAGAATTTACAAATTAGTTTAAGGTGGTTATTGGTTCGGTTGTAAAGTCTACGTTTACGGACACAAAAGAGTTCTGACGTGTATTATTCATTAGGCTTAACTCATCTAGTTATATCGAAAGGAAATTAATCATTAGGCTTAACCACCTACTTATAATAGTAGAGCATTACAACACTCTCTAATAAAAAAATATACAACTCGGTAAAAGTTCCACTGAAGATCTAATAAAATCTATTGATACACAGTTTTACCCCAATAGGTAAAGAAGTTATTTGCAATAAACGCAAATAAAATATATAAATATGCATGTATATATTAAAATAATAAAATAGTAACAATTTAAAAAATAAAAAATAGACATAAAAGATAATAGTAATAAAAATAAAAATAAATACATATAAGCAAAAATAATAAAAAAGATCAAATAAATAACAACATAAATAATACAATCAATATAGAATAAGATAAAGAGTAAAAAATAAAAATAAAATAAGCAAATAAATACACAAAATAGAAAGAAGATAAGTACAAAAATAAATCAAACAAGCCACTACAAGCAAATATTTAGGTTAATTAAGAAAATATTTAGGTTAAATAACTAGGGGTAAGGCTGCGTACTATCAGGCCCCCCCAGACCCTGCTTCATTACGGGACTTTCGGGGTATGATGATGAACTAGGGTATATTAAAAGATTAGGCTAAATGAAAAACATATGACTCGAAAGAAAATGCTTTAAAGATATAAGAGAATCTAATAAGAAAATATAATGTTCCTAAATATACCTAAATTGATCACACTATTAGATGCATAATAATATTCTTATAAAATATTAATTCTGTGTGATCTTAAAACTTTAAGAAAAAATAAGTGATAATTATATTATGACAGCACGCGGAGGACAGTACAAAACTAAAGTTCATATTAGCCTTGATGTCGTAAGATGACCTTATGGGCAATAAGAATTCCACCATATAATTCATCCAAAGTTTCCTCCTCCACAAACACCTCGTCCCAAACTTATATTTTTTCGATTATGTAACCAATAAGATTATTTTTTTCATTCATTGCAAAACTTTCATGATCTCTTCCTAAACCAAACACGAATATTTCGATTCATTTGGCTCTCATGTTCAATTATAATATCATCTACTATTCACCACGCTGCGAATGCGTAAAATATACCGCATACCACGGTTGGTTCAAAAGTGCTAGGTAAGTGTCACCTATCTCCACCCTAAAGACCAATCTACAAAACACCAGCCAGACTAAACATGAGAGTGCTAAAAATCTCACTGTAAACCCCAAACTTTACCCAACAGCTATAACTAATGCATATGTGAGTACATGAAAAAATAAAGGAAAAAGAAGATTCCTAATCCACATCATTGAACTATTGGTAAGAAGAAACAAGCATTTCATAAATCAAATTCTTTTAAGAGTAAAAATTGCCTATTTCTCGTTCTTTGTGACCTTCTGTCCATATAAATACCAAAAAGCTCCACAAAACTAAACATACCATCTTATCTTTCATGTAAACCAAAGAGCTCTGACTCTGAGTAATGATTTATTCAGGTTCCAAAAGAAAATCTTGATTACCTGGTAGCAACCAACATATAACAGCAAGGCAACAACAGCGACAAGTGGTGCATCATCTAGGAAAAGATAATATGACCCCAGAAGGAACAGAGATACACCCTGTCATATAGATACAGCGTGCATATCAGTGTGGTTGTTCAAATTTTAAGAGTTGCTTCCCTATAAATTCAAAATTCCCATGTTTTCCACATCCTCCATCACCCTTCTTTTGGGTAATGTGAGAGATAATCTCACAGAAATTTCTGTAAACTTATGTCAGTAAAAGACTGACATTGCTCTGCTTCCTCCACCACTCCTTTTTTTTTAGAAATGAACGAATGAAATACCATCTTTATGTACATGCTGCTCAAGGTATCAGCATAAAAGAATGGAATCCAATAAAGGGTGAGAAAACGGACCATTCCAGAAACACCACCAAGAAGTAAAGGTCTCCTTCCAACTCTATCGACGACAATAACAGCTACTCCTGTCATAACCAACTACAAACAAAATTCCACTAGATATTGGAAAATGAAGGGAAGTAACTTGAAAGGTAAAATAATTCATACAGCACAGGTAAAGAATAAAGAGTAGCATGATTAAATGTTGGGTAAGCTTCATCACACAAAAACTTCTTTACTAGATTAAAAGAATTAGAAGATCTATAGCACAGTGGAACTGACATGGCAACATACAACATACAAAATCAAATATTCAATGACAACATACAAAATCAAATATTCAAATCCAGGAACATAGCTCAAGAGGAAACTGAAAATATTTATACCCCAATCCAGTTATGAACATGTTGTGCCGCCACATCACCCTCAGAATTTAAAACAAAAGCAAAATATAGAAACAGCATTGGATGTTAAGAAAAAAGCTAAACATATATCCTCCACAATACATAAGGAAATAAAAGCAGCAATCTTATGAATTTCTTCTCATGGAATATAATGACCGAGGTGAAAAAACATGTCAAGAACTTCTAATTGAACTTCTACATCACCAAAATATGCAACTTTCAATTATCATGAATTTCTAACTCAAAAGTGAATTCTCCTCCTACAACACCACAAAGTACATGTATTTTAAACACATTAAATTTGTGTTAGAACTTTCTATCCACTAATTCTAGATAAATGATAGCCTATATGAAATCTGTTTATGACGTTATCATGAAATGAAAACTAACCTTCAGTAGACCAAGTAGAATTGAGACTCGGGTTGCATCAGATGCTGCAGAGAATCCTGCAGTCTGTCATAAGATCTTGGATCAGGATGAAATTATGTTGCTTCTAGCAATACTCTGTAAAAGAGAGAATTATTTCATGACTTTCGGCAGCAGGACCTATGATACCTCAAGGATTGATGCGGCATAATACAGTACACTTGGTTGCCCTGTGATCTGCCATTACATATCATGTGTAAGACAAAATGTAGCAACTCGAGCATCTTAGGAGATATTTTATTTCTATTTGGCATATGAAGTACCTGTTGAAACAAAACTAATCCTGCACCAATTATAAGAGCCTTCAAACATTTTCCTCTGAACATTTCCCTAATTGTAGCTTCCTTTTCTTCACCAACCACGGCAAGTTCCGCAAGAATTTCCTCTACTTGGCTAGGAGCAGTGTCACCAATAGCTTCACCCCTGAGTCGACACAAGCAATATATTGCACTTTCTTTCAAATCGTGCATATTTCCTTTTCCTTGTATGGCACATAATAGAAGCCATCTAGGTGATGCTGGTAGCCACCACATCCCAATTCCCATGACAACTGCCAAAGGAGTGCTGGCTCCATACATATAGCGCCAACCAGCTATAGTATCTACTAAAAGACTACCAATTCCATAACCTCCCTGCAAGATAGTCTCGTAGTAACTACTTCAGGAGTTAGAGCATACAAATAAAAGTAGACTGAAGGAAAGCTTCATACAACAACAATTCCTGGCAACTAATTTTGTAAACCCAAAATAAACTCAAAGTCCCAATAAAATATCAATGAACTTACAACCATCCCAAGGACTATAAAAAACTCTTTGAGGGAGATTAGCCGACCACGAATCTGACTTGGAGCTGTCTCAGCAATATACATTGGAGCAGCATGCATGGCCTAAAATTTCAGAAACAAAGAGTTTATCTATCTAAATTAGGATAAGTTTTAAAACAACAAATGTCTGAAAACATTTTTGAGTTAATTCCTTCCTTCTAATATTCAAATTGCAATTAATCTGCACTTAAAATGGGTACATGGAACTATCTTCCAAAAAAAATGGGTACATTGCACTTGTAAATAATAAAGTTTACGTGCACATTATTCGCAGAATGCTCGAGAATGCCTACAATTCAGATAACAAAATTCTGCAAAAGGAGCAGAAAAGTTTTTACCAATCCAATTCCAATACCAAACACAAACCGCCCAATCACCATAACTGCAAATATAGGCGCAGCTGCTGTTACAATTGCTCCAAGAAGATATAAGCAAGAAGCCAAAATCAACTCCCTTCTTCTTCCTGCAAACCAAATACATCATTCTACCTTCGTCTTGAAAATGAAGTTATCAAACAACTTACCATACGTTACACAATAACAGCACTAACCTAGAAAGTCAGCAATATTAAAAGCTAAGACTGATCCAATTAAGGCCCCATATAGTGAGCCACTGGTCTGTCAAAAGAGGTCATAGAATTGCAAATTAAAATTGTAAACGTAATGCAATAACTTAAGATTAAGCATCAATTATATCGATAGGAGAAGGAGTACAAAGGTGTTGAAACTCACTATGAGCCCGATCTCAACAGAGTTTAGATTGTACCATGTAATGCCGCTCAGAGTGGCCGACTGCACATGAAAACAAAAGGCTAACAAGTTAAGGAAAAGAGAGAATTTCTGATTTCAACGGTAATGTTACAAGAATGAAAACCTCTGCTCTCCTGAACCACAACCTCACGCCCTCCACCCCACACCACTGCAAGGAGTGTGTGCATGTGCACTGACAATTTCAGTTATTACTACAGGTATACACAGTAGCCCATCCTACATGTTTTGTTGCATATCAAAATTTTTGGTTACTTGACAGAAAGAGAAAGAAGATAATTATTAATGGGAAATAAAATCCATTATAATGGAAATCTCAAGGTGTTTGTTATGTTTTAATTGTTTTCCTTTATTTATTTTCTCATTAAACACATCAAATGTAGCTAAAATGCTTGTTTCAGTGCCTATATTCTGGAAAACACACTACAGGGGGATCATACAGTAAAATATGTAGTAAACTGATTCTACAAATAAGAACTTATACTAACATCTAGTGGAACAAGTCAAAATATAGTGTGTTCCCAAGTTTAAAGTGCCTTTAGATGCACACCTCTATAGATATTGTCGCACAAGATGTAGAACCAATATCATATCCATACAATAGTCCTCCAAGAGCTGGAAATAGGAATCTGAAATCAAGGAAATGCTTCTTAAGTTCATTGATATTATTAGTAAACATCGGGATAAAATATTGATCATAAGTTCTATTAGCTAATATTCATTGGCCATTAATGCCACTTTTCGTTAGTACTCTCTGTAAGGAACATGCCAATCAAATAACACAAAATCAATAAAGTGAAATAAGTCAAGCAAGGCTTTGCTCTCTAGTACATGTTTAAGAGATTTATGAAAATCTAGCATATAAAAAAATGAGTGAAGAAAATGCTCTTTGTTTAGATAATCAACTTTTTGGTCTTCTTTCAAGAGCAACTCAATATTTTTAATGCCCAATACTTCTATGCTACTCGTGCGCGTTCGAAAACTATTAAATATACACCTTTGCATTTTAGTTAATCAACTCCATGTAAACTACTCAGTTCTGTAATCTCTGTTTTCTTCTTAATTGAAGAAAGAATGGAAGAACAAGAAAACAAATATTGACTGAGCACAAATGAGTATTTTTCACAGAGCATATAAAAGAGAGTTTGATTCATTTCTTAGCACAAACAACCACCTAGAATGTTGCTTCTCAAACCAAACTAGCTCAGAGAAATGGCTTCTTTTTCTTATTGCTCAAGTACTTCATGCTGCAAATTTCCAAATTTAACTTGCAAGCAAGGTAAAATATTTGGTTCCAATCTTGAGTAGCAGTACCATGTTCAACGAACAACATTAGGTGACATTATTCACCCAGAAACCCTGCCCTGTTCCCGACAGATTCCCCTCCTATCTCTTCTCTCCAATCTCGTCCACCTTTCCATTAGTGTTCTCTTACTCCCCTCTCACTAAATTTACCAGACTATCTTTTACTTATAGCCTTTTACAAACAAACTCATTTTGACACAACTGCTATAAGCTCAAGATGCCTGTAAAAGCAAGATAGGAAAGGTCCTCGGCATCAAATACTTAGAAGTAGCGACCATCTTTAACACTTTTGCATATCCTATCACAGAACTCTGAAATCCCACGTTGAGACAAAAGGAACAAAAAAGCCCCGTTTATTATCATTTCACTAATGCTACTGCATTTACCTGTTTGATAAAGGGTAGAAGGAAAGTATGCCTAGCAACCATCAAATAGTAAGAATACAATCATTTGCGGAAAATTTTACAAGCAAGCTAATAGTTACGTCCAGCTTGTTAGCGTACACAAATAAGAGGAAATAAAATCGACTGAAAGTAAAAGCTTACGGGAGAATTGCAGATAAGACAGTATAATTCTCTGAAGGGTGAATTCCATTAAGAAGAGGTTCCTCTGCGTTATTGATTTCCCCGGAAAACTTCCCTACCTAATTAGTACAAACTTTTTAACTTCATAAATAAACAAGCAACTTCATTTTTGATGGAAAATGAAGACAAACAACGATAAATAACTCATTTGGGTGACTGTTAGTTACTTGTGAAGCAGCAAAAACTGACATCCCATAGTTAGAGATACAGCAATAGAATTTCAGCTCAAACGTCAATTTGAAACTAAAAGTGAAAGAACATCAAAATTTATATTCTCGTGTTGATTGCTACTCCATCTTGTTTTACTTTTCTTTTTCTTACTAACTTGATAAGCAACTAGAACAGGCTAAGTAGAACAGAAGAACAGAGAATTAGATTTAAAAGCTTGTCATCACGATCATTACAGGAGAAGTGCGGATGGGGTGTTCAGGATCGGACGCCATAGCTAAAAAGAATAGATAATTAGGAGGGGATAACGGTTTCTCCGAGGACTCTTAAAGGAAATAGTTTTGGAAGAGAGAGGACGGAGATGGATGGACATACAATCGAGTGCGAAAATAAGAAAAAGGAAAAGCGAGAGAGAGAGAGAGAGAGAGAGAGACGGGGCGAAAGGTCAGACTTAAAATAATAAATGTGTACTTTTGCCGTGTGTCGTGTCGTATCTTATGTTCATGTATTTTACTTAACGAGCAAGTTTCTCTGTTATTTCTGCGGTTTGTAGAAAGATACATAACATTTTCACTTTTTTTTTTACATTTAAAATTTTCACTTAATTCCCAATTTTTCTTAGTATTTTCACCTTAATACCTCAATTGTCTTCTTTTTTTTTCTCAGTTTGCTATTCCCAACCAGTATAATATCATTTCTGGAAATAGAAATAGATTCCTATAAAATCCGACGGATGAAACATAAAGTGTCTTCAGAAATAGGCATACACCCTTTTCGACTGACAAATCATACTCTTCTATTTGTTTCATAAAATCGACTTTCAAAGATAATACACAAATTTATAAGGTTAAAAGACAAAGACCTTCCTTATAGTTTAAAAAATTTTAGAAAAATTTCTTAATCTTTAAAATTCTCAAAAAAATTCTAGTTTATAATTTTTTTTAAAACTCCTTTTTTCAACTTCAATTAAAAACTATTGATGAGACAAGTGTAGTACGAATATTTGGTGTAAATAAATCAAATATTATTTATATGATGACTCAATATAACTCTTAAACTTGAACTAAATTAATTAAATTCAACTCAAACTAATAATTTATTATAATTATTTTAAATTATTAATTCAAGTCAAACTTAATTCATTCTAATTAAGTCTAAAAGTTGAATTAGGTTAACATATTAGTGACATTTGATCAGTCCATGTATAATGTTCATACTATTTATATTTTATCATTATTTTTTAACTAAAGTTTAAGAGAAGGTGTTGGGACCCGATTTTGGAACCGGACCCCAACTAGAAAGACGAAAACGGAAATCATAAAGCGAAACAAATGGCTCGGAACACAAATCGAAACGAATCGAAGAAACAGATCCTAAACCCAAAAGTGAGCCAAAACAAATGCGAAAGAAAACAAATCAGAATCGGAAAACAAAAGAACATCGGATCATAACAAAACGAAACGAAAGGCGAAAACAAAATCGAATCGGAAGTCATAAAAATCGAATACATATCGGAAAATGAAATCGAACAAGAATCGAAATGGTTCGGAATCAAAAACGAAAAATGGAGGAACGGATAGCGAAACAAATGAACGAACGAAAACAAAAACGAAGAGCAAAAGAATCCAAAGCAAAGCACACACACGGTTCAATCGAATTGAATCAAATTTTCCAACATCCTAGAATCGCAAAACTTAGGAAAACTAAATTAGCATTGGATACCTTAGACTAAGTCAATCCGAAAATCCGGTAGAAATTTTTTCTTTCTTTTTCATTCATTTCATCTTTATTTAAAACTTATACAAATCAAAACAAAATAGTATCCCTTTTACAAAATTCATCCTCAGAGCCAAAACCCAAAACATAAGATTCTTCTTATTCATTCATACTTATCCTAATATCTTATCTTTACAAAAATCTAACTTCAAAAACATATCATGAACAAACGTAACGGACGAACATCTTGACTTTCTTTCATCCAATCTCCTTCTTGAAACCTGGAGATGGGGATGAAAAGGGGTGAGTTTTACAGCTCGTAGATATCATGTTTATAAATCGAAAGATAAGCAAAAATCATCTTTTTCAAAACATTTGCTATTTTCTAGCAATTTCACAATAGA
>JANZLD010000006.1:35050146-35063583 GCA_026413575.1 Erythroxylum carthagenense | reverse complement strand
AAGTCACCCACCTTAAATCCTTTAGCTTTAGGCTTGATCAATTTGCCTTTCCTCTAACTCCACTTGCCTCTCTTGTCTTTCATCAAAACACAAAAATCCCAACATTTCAAGAGATGACAAAATTGACAAATCTAAGGAAATAAAAGAATGAAATAGATCCTACACAACCTTACCCATGCTTTTCCTAAGCTATTAGAACCAAAACCCATCAAAAATTCTAAAGGATTTCCAAAATACTCACCTTAAAAAGGCACCCACGAAATTCACTTCTTGCCTCTAATAGAAGATTACACCTTCCTCTTCCTTTTTCCTTCTTAAAGAACTCTTAAAATCACCTTTCTTAAGCAAGAAATGACAAAACCCTAACCTCTTCTTCTTCTTCTTCTTCTTCTTCTTCTTTTCTCCACCGAAGCTCTCCCTCTTTCCTTTTCCTTGAAAATTTCGTAACCTTTCCTTCTCACTAACGACAACAAGGCTTTTGTTTCCTCCTTTCTCTTTTAATGAATCTAAAAAGATAAAATACCCCTCTTTATAAGCCTTAACCTTTAAAAACCTAAGTGATCTACCCAAAATGCCCCATACCATCTTATTCCTTTACTTTTACTAACACCATATAAAACTCTAATTTAAACTTCATCCCTCCATTTAAATTCCATTAACCTAGGCACTAAAACCTTAAATTATTCTAACCAAAAGAAAATTAGCAAACTAAACCTCAAAATAAAATTTAAACATGCTATTTAATAAGGAAGAGGAATCGGGGCCCAACATAAGCTAAGGCCCTCTGCCTCCTAAGCAAACAATATACAATTGAAATTTTCTAAAACTAACTAAGGCCCTTAATAGAGGAAGCTATATTCTCTAAATCCTTCCATGGAAATCTAATAAATGTAACATTTATCATTAGACTTATAAAGAGAAAATGGATTTTCATATGCAAGAGTTGATCTGTATATTAGGAATTGAAGATTATGATCATATCCAATCTATAATCCACTATAATCCTCCTATTAAATGAGTTGAGTGGCTACAGATTGTTTTCAATTTATTTCCTAGAACCATAACCCTTTATTGTAAGTTTACTCCTTGAATTTAGTTTCCAATAGGACAATAATTGCTAACATTTTTCTAACTCTATTTCAAAGGAAGGGTCTCTCTTTTTAACCCATCTTCAATCCCTCTTCAATTCTATGATGATATTCATTATTTTCTCAATATTGGAAGACTTGCTCACAAATTTTAACCTTTTTATTCTTTTGGGCCTTTACCCAATTCATTTTTTAACTAAAAAACTTATAAACAAATAAGTGAGAGAGATGATGATTTCCTTAAAATAATTAAGAATTAGATCAATTAGTCATTCCTTTGAATCTTTCTTATACACCATTTTCATATGTCAATTTTGTTTGTAAAATAAAGCATCCAAAAGTGAAAATTTAGAGAGATAGTGTCACTTATTTAGTAAAAGTGATCCACTACAATCAAAAAATCAAAATAAATCTGAATGATTAACTTGAACGAATTAGTTTAGTGTGACATACGTGAAAGTGTTTAAAAGAGAGGGAATAGTACTTTAGAAATTGGTTTGGGCCGGGAGCCTCACCGGCCAGGTATTGTCCCGTTTGGTCACACCCACATCCCGTAGGGGACGCTGCGCATCCCGTGGGGGCAGCGGGAGTCGAACCTGTGACCTCAGGGTTTTGATGCGTTGAGATGCACGCCTCTCACCACTGGGCTACGTAGCTCAGTGGTGTGAGGTGTGGGTCATGCGCCCAACAAAACCCTGAGGTCACAAGTTCGACTCCCGCTGCCCCCATGGGATGCACAGCGCCCCCTACGGGATGTGGGTGTATCCAAACGGGACAAAACCCAATGGTGCGGGCCCACCCAAACTAGAAATTATAACGTTTTTTATTTGGGAAATGATTGGTATATTGCAATAGATGGTACTAATTACAACTTAAAAAAGAGTTTTTAGATCAAACAATCTACTAGTCTAATTGAAGATCGGAGCTAAAAAAGATTATGACAAAAGACTAGAAGAACGAGTAAAGAAGCATTATGTGATTGAAGTTTCCAAGTACCCTGGACATCCATGGTGAGTAGTCTACGAACATCCTTGGCAAAAAGACACTCTGTTATATGATTGATGGGTTTATCGGCTAAGATGTATATCTTTGTTTTGGTGTTAGTGACTTTTCAATTGTTTCATTCTTTCCATATGTTGTAGATAGTCAGTGAAAAGGCAATAGAGAAAAGAGTAACATTTAGAGCTCCATTCTTTGATTTGCTAATGATATACGCCAATACAGAATCTCAGTCATATCGGTCACAAGGCAATAGCAACAGGTGCAAAACACAACTCTAGATGGATTTTGAATAACGACAGCATTGAAAAATAAATGATTTCGATCCTCCGTAGCTAAGTTGCAAAGAGCACATAAGTCAGTATTTAGGATTCGGTTTTTGAGAGTTAACAAAGTAATGAAGGCTGCTTTAGGTCAGATGGTGTTGTGCCATATGAGAGAGAACTAATATACTACCATTAAGCTATGAGAAATGAGTCGATAGCAAGTTTTATTAGAAAAGACACCAGAAGAGTTTAAGCTCCAGCATAAGTGATCCTCATATGGCATATTGGAAAGCCGTGGGAGATGAATTAGAAGAGATATAAATCCACGAGAGTTGACTTGCCATGCATCATTAACAATTAGAGACGAAACTTTTAACGTTAATGGCATCTATTCTGTAACCTTCAAAAGTTAAGAGAGTCTATAAGTGGATTGATTTCAAGCCAGTTATCAAACCACACCAAGTTTCCTTTTATTGACAAGACGGTGTTTGATATGAGGGTATATAGTATTCCTATGTTGCATCGTCTGTTTTAGTAGCCAAGAGTCATTCTGAGAGTAATCAACCTGCCAAAAATTTTAATGTTTCAAGTATATTTCATGTATCCATTTTTTCCACAAGGCATAACGATTGGTATATAATCTCCATAAGCGTTTACATATGGAAACTTGAGCTATTGGAATAATCTGAGACCTCCATATTTTTTATAGATAGTAACTTCTTGCCATTTCACTCTTGCGTTTCTCAAATTACCAACTTGTCTAGTCTAAAGAAAAGTTATCATGATTCGTTCCAGCTCCTTAAAAACTTTCCAAGGTAATGCAACATGAACAACCCAATGAACATGAAGACTATTAAGTATGGATATAGTAAATCAAGTCGAGCTGCATAAGAAAGTAAGCGATTTTTCCAAGCCATCACTCCATTCTTCATTCATCCAATAATCGGTAAGCAATCAGTAAACTTTGGTTTAGAGACCATGATTGGTATTCCCAGATATTTAAAAGGAGTGGTAATACAACTCAAACTTATGAGTTGCTTTATATCATTGAGGCATCTAACATCTTCCAAAGTAAAAAAATTGCTCTTCTCAGCATTGTAATTTAATCCAGACCAATATACAAATACAATAAGCATATTCATGAGAATATATATGGAGTAAAGATTAGCATTGCACAAAAGAACCAAATTGTCCGTGTATAAGAGATGAGTAAGGCTTAGATCCTACAATTATGATGAAATTGGAATTGTAAGGCCCTAAAATATACCCTAGTTGAAATAATACATGTTTATGAAAGCACGTGTATGATAAGAGTTAGAATTGTGCTATAATTAGAATATGAAAGATATATGACTTGAATTTTTGATCAAGTGGACTATAGTTAGTAAATTAGAATTAATTGATACCATTAAAGAATTAGGTATTTAAATGTATATTTAGATTAGGAAAATTATCAAGTGACAAGTTAAAAGCCTAGGAATTAGTGACATTTGGCATAACTAATACAATGACATTTGGCATCATTCAATGTGTGACATTTGGCAACATAATATGAGGACAAGTGGCCTAGTTAAAGTGTTACAAATGTCAGCTTAAATGGTGGGCAAGTGGGCTTCATGCCTTGGTGTTAAGTGGCATCTTAAGCTAGTGATACCTAGCTGGTGATGAAGCATGTTTCCACTGGAGTAATTCCAGCTTTCTTCATTCTTGTTTTGCTCTCCACCGAAATCTCCCATCTTCTCTCAATTTCTAGATTTCTGTTGGAGTTTGGATCGATAACACTAGGAAGCTTTGTAAGTTATTCCATTAAGAAGTAAGTGTTGTGATTCTATGTATTATTAACTTGCGGATGTTGAAAGTTGCACATTAAACTTAGGTAAGTGCTACTTGTTTGGAACTTGGTTTAGCTGGATTCTTGGAATTGAATTTGAAGTTTAATGAAGTAAGGGAATACTAAACTTGGTATCATGTTAGAACATGTATTGTTTGATGTTTGAAGTGGATAATATATGTACTAAATTAAGAAAGAATTGAGGTTAGAAATTGATACATACTGGTTCCTTGTTAGAAAGAGTGGTTCCACTAAATGGGTATCGATATTTTACCCTTATCTTAACCTATAGGTATCCAAATGGAATGATTTTAAATTCAGATTAAACTAGTTACATATATATACAACTTTCATGGAGGAATCAAATTTGATTTATGTCACTAAGGGTTTTGAAATTTGGCTTAAAGTTGAGTTGTGGTTGCTATCCACGGTTGAGAACAGTCTGTAGTATTTTGGGTATAACTCTCAGAATAATGAACCAAATTATTTTTTTTAACTTAATAAATAGAGGAACATTTTTCAGAAGAACATATTATCTAAAAACGTCAGTTTCTAGGTTAGAATGGCCATACAAAACTGATCTAAAAACCTGTCTTGTGAAAATAGTTGTTTAAAGGTTTTGGGTCACTTATCCCACAATTATGGGAAATGATTTGGAAGGTGAAAAAAATGAGATTTTGTGCAATTGATGAACTATATAAGGTTAAGTTAATTTATTTGGTATAATAGGACTTAAATGGACTTATTTAAGGTGTGTTATGAACTTAAATTGGTATTCAATTTAAATCAGTAACGCTTAATTTAATTACGCATTATTAATTGGGATAATAATATAAAGAATATATGGTTTAATAATGATGAATACAATATTGAATTGCATGGTGTGTTCATGAATGAATGAGTTCCAAAGGCTTACGTTTTATGAATTGGATATGGATGTTTATGAATTAGGAATTTCTGCGATGATATTGTGTTAATTACCAGATCATCAAGTGTCCAAGGAGTTTGATATTTGGGATTGTTTTATATTTATGTAAATATACATAATTTGTGATGACTCAATACCTCTACTGATACATTGTTGCACATACTGATAATTGTATGACATGTTGTTTGTTTGGAAATCAATGAATATGTCAAGTTGAACAAAATGGAATAAAGTGGTATGTGTTGCAATATTTTCCTCACTTGAGAATTTTGAAATGAACCTGTTTTGTTTTTAAACTGTTAAGTCCTAGTCGTGAGTAAATAGGCATGTCTAGAAGGGAAACGTAATGATCGGTTGTATGAATTTTTGGCAATACTTTGTATTGTTTTGATATGTTTAAGTCTTGTCTTAGGTAACATCTGCATATCCTTCCAGGGGATATGTAGGTGTTATAGGAAAGCTCCATTACAAGCTACAAGTATGGCTAATAGTTTGGATGGCCCTTCCATCATAAGAGTAAATGAATAAGGCAAAAGGTGGTCACCTTGGCAAATGCCATTAGCTGGTTTGAAAGGAATGGTAGGGATGCCATTGACTAGTACACTTAAATAAAAAGTGCTAACACAGGTTATGATCCATTGAATAAATTTTGTAGGCAGATGAAGTGCTTCTAGACATAGTTGAATGAACTGACAACTAACTGTATCAAAGGCTTTAAAGAAATCTATCTTAATCAAGCAATTGATAATATGCTTACCTGAAAAAAGTTGATTTGTTAAATTCTAAATATTTGACTTTTTTGTCCATATGTTATGATTGATTAATCCATTAAACTATCTTATAATAACAAATTATAAATGTATCATATAAAAAATTATCATTCTTTGCTTAATATGTGACTTTGAAGTAAACAAGTCATGTTTGAATTAATTGAATTTTGGACCAGGTCTAAATTTGGAGGCCGACTTTCTTGGTGGCCTAAATTACTATCCATAATAATATCATTTTAAGAAATTTCTTCAAAATAAAATCGTTTTAGGTGATCTAATCAAGATTAGACCCAAGCTTAAACAATATACAATGAGTTCGTTTAAATTTTGAGCTGAATTTGAACCATAAGTTAAATGGGTCAGACTAGATTAGACCAGACTTTGTCATTCCTATCAAATATGATTATTAAAAAAGAAAATTAAGTTCTTTTGACTTATTATTTGAGTTGTTAATCTCTTAAAGTTATATTTTTTTATTAGGGTTGTTTCCTTATCATAAACTGAACTTTAAAAAAACAAATAAATTCTATAACCAAAGTGTTTGATTAATGTTAGTGTTACTTTATAAATTAAAAATCATATTGTCTTAGAATGTTTATATATTATTCTTTTTTTCAAATAAAGATGTGAAGAAAATTATATGGGTATAGATAAAAATATATGTTTGTTAAAATTTTATATGATTTTAAAAAAATTAAGATCTCTAATGAGATATCCAATTATTTAATTTTAAATTTTAATATATTTTTAGAACAATTTAACATCATCTTAACTAAATTGATCATAATAAATATTAACTTATTTGATAAAATCTAAAAAATAATTGAGTTTGAATATTGCAATCATAGCAAACCTAAGATAAAGTTTTGGATATAAAATATGTTTTATTTAAGTATTAATTCATTGGAAGGTGGTCATCTTTAAATCTTGGGAGCTTGATTATATGTTGTCCATGTATTAAAATTTTAAGTTACCATGTTAGCTGAATTCATATTTTATTCAGTTTTTAACTTGCATTGATTAAAAACGCGGTAGAAAGTAAACAGTCGAGATATGTTATTTCCATTTTATTATTACCCGTGTATATATAGAGGAAGAAAAATAATCTTAGTCAAAGCCTTACTATTAAATTATGTTCTATTTATTTTTATTTTCAAATTTAATAAAAATTTTATTTTTTGATTTTGTTTTTAATTTTAGTTTCTTTTAATTATCATATTATATAAAAATCATATTTTTTATTTCTATTTTTGTAATCAATTTTAATATCAACTAAATATATATTATTAATAATAATGTATAAACAATGTAATTTAAGATTATATATTTAATTATCTAGGATTATGGATAATTTAATATAATTTTGAATTCATTTAAATATTAATTTTAAAACCATAAATAATTTAAATTTAATAATTATTAATAAATATAATTCAAATTAAAATATATAAAATTATAAATAAAATTAATTCAGTAATTACAATAAATATTTAAAATTATTTTAATTTATAAATTAAAATTATTATTAAATTATTTATTTTACAAAATATTTAATTTTTACTGATATAAATTAATTTATTTTCAAATTTTATTTAATGTATAATTATTTTTGGTGATAAACATATAATTATATTTACATTAGCAATTAAATAATTTTTATTTTTATTTTTCAAAAATTAAAAATAATAATAAATTTGAATTCATTACATAGTTAAAAAAGCGTTCTATTCCATAGGAATTCTCATTTGGAGTACTAGAAGATTATAAAATTCGACAGAAAATTTCCAGTTATCTTTCTGACCAGAATGTTCCTCTGGGAAACACCAAAGCTAGTCCACGTGGACTCCTCAGTTATGCGTAAGACTTGTCTGCACCTCCTCCACTACTTCGCTAGGCCTCCGTGTTGCTGCGTATCAAACCCTTTTTTTCCTTTGTTCAATTCTTCCCGCAATGTTATTTTGCCCAAAGACAAAAATGTGTAGGATTTCTTTCAATGACCTGTAGATTTTCTTTGCTATTTCGCTTTTTGTCTCTTTAACATTTTATTTATTAGACAAACTTAACTCTCTAGCCTCTATGTAGCAATTCTTCTTTTCACGTAAATTTTAGCGGATACAAAAAAAAAAAATACAGGACAGGACCTGTTCGGTTGCTATATTTAGTTGGACTTAAAACTCTCATTATCATTGTCATCATATCAGTTTGAAGTCTTGTAACAAAGTTAAGTTTAGAAAGGTTTGATAGTACGTAATCTTACCTTTATATAATAAAGAGGCTATTTTTAAACGTAAAATTTTCATATTTTATCTAATTTCATTCTATTTTATTATAAAATCTCCTCCTAAAGAAAGCATAACATTATATTTTATTCATTATAAAACTATCAATCAAATATGGTCTAAAAGTACCAAATTTTTGGTACCTTTATTCTATTCTAACCTTGTTTTTTTTTTCTTAAAATAACTTCGTTTTATGTCTTACAACATGATTGATTGCTCTGACAAGTACTAATCTTACTGCCTGATTGACCAGGCTGGATACTTCTAAACATTATATTTTACTGTCTTGAGATTTTTTATATATATAAATGAATTATGTTAAAAGGATCAACAAAGGATCACATTGTTAAAACAGCAGTAACAATGGAGCTTAAACTTACCTTGGACCTGATAATAGCTTGTATTAGTTTATGCCTTATAGTCGATTAGTTGTAATTTAGTGATAAAATAATTAATAAAAGCATGTGTTTATTTTTATTCATTAATTATATTTAATATTTTAATACTAAAAATCAAATATTTGGAATAATTAATATGTAATTGAACTTATGATGAGATCATGATTGTAAAATTCAATTTACATTTACATATTTTTCTAAATGTTCATAGTTGTAGTTTCATCAAGACGGGATATTATTGAAACAGTAAAACAAGTATACATATGTTTTTTCTTATAAAAAAGTAATTGATCTCTTAAATTAAAGTATGAAGATACTTAAACCAATGCATGGGTAATTATTAGGGAATAAGTCACTAAATCGACCCGATTATGAGAATCCCAAATAGAATATTAATTATATGTCTGTGGATTTCATCATAATGATAGTTGTATAATTGATCATTAGACTTGAGATCACCAATATATCTCATGTGAGAATTATGTGTTTTAATACTACTTATATATTGTCCTAGGATAATTTGGTCGATAGTATTTGAATGCATATATTGTCCTAGGATAATTTGGTCGATAGTATTTGAATGCAGTCAAAACCATATGAAGATAATTGAGTAAGTCAATAAAAGATTCGTTACTCTAAAGTAATTAGAAAGAATGTTCCACTATTCTTGATTAGTACTAATTTATGGAATTATCTAGTTAGAGTGAATTGACATTTGAAAAGGTGTTTTCAATTTCAAATATCAATTATAAATCAATTACTAATTAGCAAGAACGAACATGATTGGATGAAAAGAGTAAACACTATATCTATACTCTATTTAATTGAAATATTGGATGACAAAAGGATTAAATTATACATTATAATCATGTATGGACAAGTTAAATTAAACCACTTTGGCTTTCCTAAAATTTGGGTGATTATGACATGTTGCTAGACATTAATCTTCAACTATGATTATAAATTATTTAATTAAAAATTAAAGATAAATTAAAAGAAATTTTAATTTACCTAATTCTGATTGTAAATTAGAATTAGAATTATAATTTATAACAATGACTAATATATTAAGAACCTAATGGGTCACACATTAAAGGGTAGTTTGTGAAATATAAATCAATTAATTGAGTTGGACTTAATTATAAAGTTTGAGAAATTTAGAGATAAAATATAAGATATTTGATTATATTAGAATTTAGTTAATTATAATTAAAATATGACTTTAATTCTAATTAAGGAAATTAATTTTAATAAAATTACAAAACCACTCTAATTATTTTTCTATTAAGGGGATGAAAAGAAAAATGAGCTAGTACTCTTACTTAAGTGTTGAGAAGCTGCTCTATGGATATCGTTCTCGACTGAACAATTGAACAGCTCGTGGTTGACAATTCGAAAAAAGTTATTAGAAGATTTCAATAGGAACATAAATAAGGCATCATTTTTTACGATTCGTATGTTGTTTTATTCAAGTTAATCAGTTATAGGGATCCGTAAAAATTTTATTTTTTGTTGCGTCCACGATTCGATCACGGTTGGATTCTAACAACTTTTTGCTAAGGCTAACTCTTAATTCATCAAATTAGGTTTAAGTTTTGCTCAAACTATCTACCATGCTCTTTGTTACCAGTGTTTCATAATTCCAGTTGTGACATCAGGAATGTTTCTTCTGTTGGACATTCCTGAAGGCCCTAACAATTCTTTAAATTCTAATATTTATAATAAAATTTTGTTTAAATCAAAATATTTAATAATATTAAAAATCCGACTTTAACATTTTGAAAAACTAGACTTAAAATTAATTTTTGTTTGAATTCCACCAAAACATCTATACATGGCTTTTCTAAAAATAATTAGAGGTCACCCCTGTCACCATATCATCCCAACCAAGATGGTGGGCCTTGCCACTAATTTAAAACTAAAATCCTAAGTATAAAGCTTCATTTAATACTGTAAAGCTAGCCACTCCAAAACTTGTCAAATTTTGGCAATGAACGCAAGCCTAAAGAAAAGGACTTAGAAGAATACAAAAACCAAAAACTCACTTTGAAAGTTGTGGGGTTATACCAAAATAAGCCATCCTTTCAAACAAATATAAGGGAAAAGTTGGACTCCATCACAACCTGAGAAGGTGGAAGCATTACCATTGCTCGAAGGAGTTTGAGAAGACGTTGAATTTTGTTAACCACAACCTTATAATCTAATGTCGTGTTCCAGATAACATACAAAGTTTTACAGTGAAATTATATAACAAGGTCCGTCTATCACTTCCAGTTGGGATGACATGTTAATAAAGGGGTGGACCCTAATTAATTTCTCTTTTTTTTTTAAAATTACAAGACTATATTCACATTAGCAAAAACTGTTACACCATTACAGCAAGGTTCTTGTAATTTATCAAAATTTTACTTATGCAATAGTTTATGCATAATTGTTATGAAAACCAAACGGGAGTTTAGGAATATGCCAATTTGAGATTCCAATTGAATAATTTATACAACGTTAGGGTCTTTGTTACTTTAATATTCAATTGTAATAATAAATTGAAATCATACATTTTCAAAATTTGCTCTAAGCTTAGGCTCTTATTGCATAAAGCATGCCCAAAAGATACTGATTTATAATCAATTAAGTGTCGCCTATTTAATTAAATGAAAGAGAAAAACTTACAGAAAGGAGCTAACCCAAACCAAAAAAATTGATTTTTCGGCTTAATTATAAAACAAAAAAGGTGTTAGCTGCTCTATTCTACCACTAAGCAATTACCTAATTCTATGATTAGTTTTGAGATTATTGGATATTTAGGATGAATGGGTGCTAAATAGGTGAGAGTAAAGACAACCATTTATTTAAGAAAACTAAAAAGTAAATATTAATAAAGGATAAAATGAATATGAAGGTGAATCTATAGTAAATGTTGATATATGAAATAAATATGACTTCCAAGAAATGGACTTAAACCAAATAATAAGACTTTTTAAAACTAATTTAATTTGGATTTAACTTAGTTTAAAACAAACGAGATCATATGATTTAGAATTTATACAAAATAGTATCATTTTAATTAAATCATCGTAAATGGAGTGGAATCAAATATGACATCGATTTTAAGATGTCTTGGATTTGATTTATATAACCTAACATGGTATGATGAAATGAACTTAAATAATAATGATTTAACATTATACTCACTTAAAAGCTCTAACTTGTAAGTACTATCAATGATCCTCTCAACAACTTGAAATGGAGTATTTTCTCTTAGTTGTAACCAAGACCATCTTTGTAATGAGAATCTTTTCTTCCTTATTTGCACCTAAACCTAATCAAGTTTAAAGATAACTCATCTTCTATCCTTTTAGCTTTGGTTACATATTGCTCATTTTTCTTTTTTTATTTGGTACTTTACAAATTTGTGAAGATGTTTCACCATTTTCACTTTCTTCTTCCTAGCCAAACTAACTCTTTCATCAATAGGTAAAGATAACAAATTCAAAGAAGATAGTAGATTAAAACCATAAATAGTCTTAAATGGTGAATAATCAGTATACAAATTTATACTCAAATGGTGAATAATCAGTATACGAATATATATTCCTATTATATACAAACTTATTAAATGACAATTCCATTTCCTAATTCTTTAAGTTTCTTTGAATGATATCATAATGTAAAATGGATAAGGGATTATTTACTACTTTAGTTTGATCATCAGTTTGAATATGACTAGTTGAAAACAATAACTTTATTCCTAACTAGCCCATAAAACTTTCTAAAAGTAACTAAGCAACATAGTATTCCTTACTTATTATACTCTTAGGAACTTTATATAATCGTACAACTTCTCTTAGGAATAAATTATCAATATAGGTTGCATTATCAATTTATTACAAGAAATAGAGTGTTATATCTTAGAGACCCTATCAACTACCACAAATATATTTTCTTTACCCTTCTTCGACCTAAGTAATACTTGTGAAAAAGTCAATAGGAATATCTACAATTCACTAGGCACCTGTAAGGCTGTTTATAATCTATGTTATAGAACCCAAGATTTAACCTTTCTAAAAGTGATGCACCTATTACACATCATGTCTTATCTTAGTCCAAAAAAAATGCTTATGTAACATGTTTATTGTATTTTTTGTTGGATCGAGTATGGCCCGAATATTCAAAATACACTGCATAAAAGACCATACAATAATGTGAAGTATAACCGAAAATACTCATAATGTACGAAAATGCCTTTATGCCGTGGATTGGTTGTTTCTTTTCGGATTCCAAAATACTGCAATACGCGAATGCCCTCTACCGGTATCTACACGAGTATGCACGATTCGGGCTATGGCTATGGTGTGATAGCACGTCCTGAAACTCTTTCCGAACGCTGCACGATTTTCCTCTCGGATGGTGGCTAGGGTTTTGTATCAAAATAGTGTCATCCTTTAATGAGACCTAAGCTTCTCTATTTATAGAGAAAACCTAATCCCATTGAAACCCAAATAAGTTTTGACCCAATATATCTCATATAATAAAAACCCGAAAACTTAATTCAATCTAGCCCAATAAATATATCCACAAATATTTATTCAATGCCGAATAGATTAGGCCCAAGAGAATAAGCTCAGATCACATCACTCCTTGTGTGCAACCCTGTAGGCTCATTTGATGTTGGCAATGAGCTTGATCACACTTCTAGGCTCATAAGTCATAAGTGGCCTCTAGTAAGACATTATGACTACCCAAATCAAATGAGGATTGATAATCCGATTTAACCTGTAACTATGGTTATAAGCTAAGTCCATTTGTAACACGATATCAAGATTAATCACAAGGCATGGTACATGTCAACCTTTGATTAATCATAGTTTCTTGATCCCC
>JANZLD010000006.1:35037191-35050046 GCA_026413575.1 Erythroxylum carthagenense | reverse complement strand
AGAATAGTGTTATAACGCTTATGGTTTTACTATCAAGTCACATACTTGATGACATAAATCTAATACCATTCATGGAATGTAAATTACATTACATAAACGAAATACATGCATATATGAAAGGAATACCTCATAATATATTATTAACTAGTCATAATGTTAATACATGAATCACAAATATCCATTGGCCTAGGGCACACTACTAACATTTTTAATACCAAAAAGACCTATTAAACCTCTACCATATACCTTGTGTGCATAAACTTATACATAGTTTAGAACATATAATTTATTTTTACAAAATAGTTACCTATTATGCCAGTAAAAATTATCAAATTCCACTTTTTAACATGCCAAATATACATTAGTAAAGTCAATGTCATTAGCATGCAAGTCCATCATATGTTTAAATCCTAGCAATTTCACACTTAAGGAAGTAAGAAAAACATACTGAGATCATACATTAACAACCATATTTTCAATAGCTTTTTTTTATATATACTTAATGACATGTGGAAATCTTTCAATGAATTCCATCCATCTAATATGGTGCTTGTTTAACTTACCTTATCCCTTTAGATGCTATAACTATTCATGGTTAGTATATATAATAAACTTTTAGGCCATAGGTAATGTTGCTGCTCTATAATTCTCTTACCAATTAGTAAACTCTTATATATAATATACATTACTTAAATCCTTTAGTCTATAGAATGTCCAGGGCAAATGAATGTATCATTGTATAGTATAGGGTTTAGAGTTCCAAGTGTCAGTTCTATAGGGACTATAAGTACTAGTAATGAATCTTTTTCTATTATGTAATTGACAGTTAAGATGATGGTGATAATTCATATTTAAAATTAAACTAATAAATTAAAGAAAAGTCGACACAATCAAAGAAAACTAAAAAGTAAAAGAGTAAAAATAAAACAATAAAACAGAAGTACTTTTATTTCAAATTCCCACTAAGATTTCTCATGTCATGATTTTAATAATCAATTCATTCTAAAACTTATTGGACCATAGAAATTTCTAAATTATGCCAATATCTTTCTTACGACTATTAGCACCTAATTCTAGGTTGACTAATTAAAATCTATTTTTAATTAAATCTCTTAGAATTGCATTAGCGATTGATGAATCTCATTGTTAGGTTGACTAATTAAATCTATTTTTAATTAAATCTTATAGAATTGCATTAGTGATTGATGAATCTTATTGTTAGGTTTGACCTTAATATAAAGGATCTATGTCAAACTATCTCTAGATTTGCATGTATTAAATTTATTTATTAGAGTCAATTATGTTAGATCTATGTATACATTAAATTTCTCAATCTCAATTGTATGAGATCATACATGAAACAATATGCCAACAATGCTAACTTAAGAATAAATATGAACACATAATTGAGTGTTAATGAAATTAAAGAATACATTAAATTAAAACAAAGCCACTTCAAGATGCACTTTAGGGTTCATCTAATCCAGATGCCAAAAGATATTTAGCCGATGATAATAGAAAAGATGACACCAAAACTAAAGAAAAACCTGGAAATCTTTGAAAACATGATTGGAATCTTTAAAATCTCTAAAAACTTCATGTTAGACTGATGAAAATCTGCTCTAAAGAGATTTCCTTGGTTACTTCTCCTCCTTTTTCAGCATTATAGGGTTCCTGTTTTTATATTTTCTACCTCCTCCTTTATTTGCAACTCATTCTTATCTTTTTAAATTTGAAATTCAGACACAGTGAGACACTCTAGCATTAACACATGTATGTTGATAAATGTTTCCTTTAAATACACTAGCGTTAATGCTCTGTATCTCCTTTTATTGTCCTTACTCTAGTTTGTACACCTTCATACATATCCTTAATAACCCATATGTAGGTCATTGGAACTCTTTTAACTTCTAAACACCTCCATATGATTTCCCTAAGTACCCTGTCATAAGCATTCTCTAACTAAATAAAAACTATATGTAGGTTATGATGTCTTTTCTTGTAATATTTCATTAATCTTCTAAGGAGATGTAAAGCCTCTATCATGGACCTTTTTAGCATAAAGGCAAACTAGTTCTTTGAGATAGGTGCGTTCCTTTCTCACTCTTTTCTCAATCACTTTCTTCCATAACTTCATAGTGTGACTAAATAGTTTGATGTCTCTATAGTTGTTACAGTTTTGGATATCCCCTTTGCTCTTATATAGAGGAATTAGCATACTAATTTTGCACTCATCTGACATTTTGGCAAACTTAAGGTTACATTAAAAAGCTTGGCTAGCCAAGTAAGACCCTCTTCATCGAGGCTCTTCTACACGTCTATTGCGTATCTCATCAGGCCATATTGCTCTTCCACTTTTTATCTCCCTCAAAGCTATTTTAATTTCTTCTTTTGTAATTTGCAGACAACAAGGAAAGTTACAGTATCTCTCAACCGTGTTAAGATCACCTAAAAAGATGTTGTCCATCTGTGCTTCATTAAAAAAGCTATCATCTCCCTTAAAGATATCTTAATATTTTCCTTGTAATTTTCCAACAGCAAGTAAAATTACGATACCTCTCAGATGTGCTAAGATCACCTAAAAAGATATTGTCCTCCATGTTTCATTGAAAAGATTAGAAAAGTATCTCTATCATATTCTCTTGATGTCATTTTCTGCCACGACACCATACTTACTTCATCTTTTATAATAAAAATTTGATCTAAGTCTCTCGTTTTCTACTCCCTAGCTCTCACTAACTTAAATATATCATTTTCCCCATCTTTAGTTTCCAATCATTGGTATGGTTTCTTGTAAGCTTTGCTTTTAGCTTTTAAGATTATCTTCTTCACCTCTTTCTTTAATTGTCTCTATTAACTAATCTTTCTACCTCTATAGTGCTATCTAATAGAGCTTTATAGGTATCATTCTTATCTTAACTTTTTCTTATACATCTTCATTCAACCACCAAGACTCTATCTTATTACTCCTAAGCCATTTAGAAACACCTAAGATCTTTTTAGTTATATTCCTTAAGGGAGTTGTTACCCTCTTCCACTTATATGGTTAGCATCTTCTTTTAAATTCTATTCTTCTCCATATATGACTGTATCCCTAAGTTGTTCCATTGTATCCCCTTTCAAATTCCACTATTTGACTCTAATATATCTCTTAGGACTTCTTTTCTTCCTCCAACTCTTAATTATAAGTTCCATAACCAACAATCTAAGCTGAGTTGACAAGAAAGCATCAAGTATCACCTTGCAGTCCTTACAACTAGGATGATCACTTTGTCTTACAAAGAAGTAGTTAGTTTGAGTTTTTGTGATTATGCTCTTAAAAGTTACCAGGTGCTCCTTATTTTTCTTAAAATATGAGTTAGTTATCACCAACTCAAATGCTACCTCGAGATCCAACAAAAGAAGCCCACTATCATTCCTATTATCATACCTAAAACATTATGAGTCCATGAATATCCGTTTAAGGTCGCCCCTATATGACCCTTAAAGTCTCATCTTAGAATAAGTCGCCCTTATATTACCCTTAAAGTTTAGAATAACTCTCTTGTTAGGGGGATTTACTAAATCACTTTATCTAGTCTTCCCAATATTAACGTTAAAGTTGTTCATCTAACCTCATTTGAAGTATATAAACACACATTACATTAAATCCCTTTTATTATGATAATATCTTCTATTTATTAATCTCAAACTTTTCTTTTTAAAGTAGAAGGAAGTATCTGGATTGGAAACAATTGGAAGATTCTAAGATAGATAATTCATAAGAATGTTTTCTACAAAAAATTTAATAATTTTGAATTTAATGGGAAATTATCCAATATTTTCAAATGTACATTATTTGATTTTTAAAATAAGATTACTCAATTATAAAATTATTTACTAAATAATGAATAGAACATATTATTCCTACTTAACAAAAGAAAATAATTACCATTATGATATAATTTTGACTAGCTCAGACGAGTAAAATATAATTTAAAATGGTCAAATTGATTTTTTCAAAATTTCAGTAAATTAAAGTTTTAACATTAATGGTGCGATTTTATTTGATAAAAAAAGAACTCTCTGGAATTTCCATTATCATTTAACATTTATTGGTAAATTCATCGTCTCTTCTATTTCAAGAAAAATGTACATATATATATACATATATATTTTTGGTTTATTTAGATTACTAAATATTCTTTAATTGAATGAGTGAAATGGAGTTTTAAATTAGTATTTTTTAATAAAATTAAAACAAAATTTCTTTCAGAAGTTATTGTTCCTCAAATTTTAGTTATTTTTCTCTGAGATTAAGTGAACTATAGTAAGAACATGACATCTATGAAACTAATTTATAAAAGGACAAAGAGTAATTATATGTAAGTTCCATAATGTTCTAGTAAATATGGTCAATGAGACCGGCAGTAGAAGTAAGAAAGTGAAGCAACGTAACGCTGTCGTTTGTCTCTTGACTTTCACGGGCAATTCCCACCCTCTTTTGTGGTTACGTAGTACGTTTCTCACTCGCCAAACTCCATAACCCTCTGTCTTTGTTTGCTTAGACGGCCATGACGGAAGTAGCAAGCTCGGTGGTCCACGAGGTACTCGGCCACGGGCTCGAGGAAGTGGATCAACCAATTGTGGATTATATAATAAACGTCCTCGCCGATGAGGACTTCGATTTCGGCGATGGAGGAGAAGGCGCTTTTGAAGCCATTGGTGAGCTCCTCGTCGCCGCTGAATGCGTCTCTGACTTCGAGGAGTGCCGCCAGGTTCTTTTTGCCTTTTATCTTCTTTTTTCAATAATTTGTGAATATTAAGTAGGGGAATCGATACTGTCACAAGAACGCACATTGGCTTATACTCAAATAATGAACCCCCTTGCTTTAAGAATCTAGATTTGGGATGCATGTGAGGCATTGAAATGATGCCTAAATTCAAACTTCGCTAAAGATTTAATCGATCATGGTGAAGTAATTGAACTCTACGGGTGCATTTTCTTTTAAATAAATTTTAGGTATGTAACAAGCTGTCTGAAAAGTTTGGAAAACATGGGTTGGTGAAAGCAAAACAAACAGTTCGGAGCCTCACGACACCATTTAGAATGAACGAGGGAATGGATGAGGAGGTTAAAAAGAAGAAGCCAGAGTTGATGGATGGCCCTGTCATGTCTGAGCGTGACCGTCAAAAGATGGAGCGGAGAAAGAGGAAGGAAGAGCGCCAAAGGGAGGTATCTGCTGGTCCTTTTTTTCTGTTATTATTTTCACGTCATAAGTATTAGGTTATTATTTGATGATAGTTTATACTTGCTTCCATTTTTTACACCGGCACCAAACTGACCAGATGTTTTTCCATAACTTAACTACCCACGTCATTTGCTTGGATACATTTTAGTTTCCTTTGTATTGTGCAGGCGCAATATCAGATGCATTTAGCAGAAATGGAAGCAGTTAGAGATGGAATGCCTGTAGTATGTGTTAACCATGATAATTGTGGTGGACCTGTTGTAAAGGATCTACACATGGAGAATTTTAATATCTCTGTTGGTGGTCGCGATTTAATTGTAGATGGTTCAGTGACACTTTCTTATGGAAGACATTACGGTAAGTTGCTCTGTTTTCTTGCTCTTGACCTTGTCCCAAGAAATAGGAAAGAAGAAAAAACGGGACTTAAAAAAAGTTGATGGGAAATTAGAAATAGGTGAATTACCAATTCCTCTAGTTGTTTGTTTGGTGATTATATTTTTCTGCCTTTATATCTTGTGTTTAGGCCTTGTTGGAAGAAATGGTACAGGAAAAACAACTTTCCTGAGGCACATGGCTATGCATGCCATTGAAGGTATTCCTCCAAACTGTCAAATTTTACATGTTGAACAGGAAGTGGTTGGCGATGATACATCTGCCTTGCAATGTGTTCTCAACTCTGACATTGAGAGAAACCAGCTTTTGGAAGAAGAAGCTCTTCTGCTTGCCCAACAGGTGAATTTCTACCTTTCATTAGGGAGAATTACAGTTATGATCTCTTTGTTGCTCATGCCGTAATGTTTACTTAATTTTTTTCTTATGTATGGATGAGCTTCTTGTAGAGAGAATTGGAATTTGAAGGTGAAAATGCAAACGGGAAAGCAGATCGTAATGGCTCAACTGGAAAAGATACTATTGCTCAAAGGCTGGAGGAAATCTACAAAAGGCTTGAGATGATAGATGCATATACTGCAGAAGCACGTGCTGCTTCTATTCTTGCTGTCAGTTCCGAATTAATTTGTACTTATTGGGATACAATTATTGTATGGTTGTTTGCATAGTGCCAGATATTGGAAGGTTTTGGCATCTTATATGCTATTATATTTTAAGAATTATGTCTACAACAGAGTTATACAATGTAGAAATAATATCTTAGGCAAATTTGGATCTAAGAAAGTGAGCATTACGGGTTTCATCTGAAAGAGAAAAAACATAACCGTGTAGGTCAGTTTTCAAAATGTGATTGCTGCAGTACTTCAACCTGATTTACGCGTAATTTAATGTAAATTAGTTGAATATGGCTCATTGAGACAGCTAGCTTGAGAATCCACGGTTCTCATGGTTCATTGGATATTTACAGGGCTTAAGTTTCTCCCCGGAGATGCAACGAAAGGCAACTAAAACCTTTTCTGGAGGATGGCGAATGAGGATAGCTCTTGCTCGTGCCTTGTTTATAGAACCTGATTTGTTACTACTTGATGAACCAACGGTGGAGTATATTTTATGCCTTCTGTTGTGAAAGATTTTTTTTTTTTTTTCTGTGAAGCATACTTTGGTTTTAACATTTTTCAACATTTTTCTTTATTTTTCAGAATCACCTTGATCTTCATGCTGTACTGTGGTTGGAATCATACTTGGTGAAATGGCCAAAGACATTTATAGTAGTTTCTCATGCTAGAGAATTCTTGAACACGGTAGCACTAAGCTGATTAGGATTCTAGATCGTTGCAATATTCTTTTAACTGTTCCCTTTAAATCAGTTTTCCTTCTCAGGTGGTGACGGACATTCTTCATTTGCAAAGCCAAAAGCTAACTGCATACAAGGGAGACTATGATACATTTGAGAAGACGCGGGAGGAACAACTTAAAAACCAACAGAAGGCATTTGAGGCAAATGAGAAAGCGAGGGCTCATATGCAGGTTTGTTTTGGTTGGATCAGAAGATTACAATGAGGCTTAATGTTTATTTGTTGTTTGGTGATATCTAGTCTAATCAAATTACCTTTTTTCCATTTCTTATTCTGCACTCTAGTATTTCATTTTCCAATTGATAATGATTTCAGTTTTAACAGTAAGGGTTCACATCAGGCTCATTTATTGTTGAATGCATGAAAGAAAAACATTAAAGATTGCATTGATTAAATATTTACAATCTAGAGTGCAAAAGGTCGAGGCCAATCCAAAAGGTCTAGATTACATAGAGTTGTGGTTCCTAATAATCATCTACAACTTGAAAACTAAGAGATTCTTGTGAGACCACATAACTAATATTACTCCAATCCCCATCTTCTTTTTATACTGCTTGACAGCTTTGTTGCTATTCCTCTTGCTAACATGGCCAATCTGCAATGGAGGAAAATGTCCTGAAAAACCAATTCAATGCTTCGGCTTTGTTGTCTAAAGATTCTGCAATTACGATCCTTCCAGATGAAATACATCAAAGCATGTGATATGCTACTTGAGCTCATATAACATAAAATGTGATATTATGCTTTGCACCATTTCTTTTCCTTTTCCATTGGGTATATGAGAGCTTGTACTGCGCTTTCATCTATTAAGTTTATGATTACAAGGTCCTACATTATGTGATGGTGCCATTTTTTGAAGTCCGTGCTATTTTACCACATTGGCTTGTTGGTCACCTTGATATTCAATAGCTATTAGCCTAAAATTCTCTCTCTTGTGCATATGAGTCAATGGTGATTCCAGTAGTTTTGCCTTTTGATTGCTGCAACTGAGTTTGACAGTTTCGAAATTGCAATTGCTGAAACCCCTTTTGTTTGACATGAGATTCTTATTATGGTGAAATTTCCCTAATCATACACGCTGTTTAATTGATACCTATATTCTCTTTGATTATGCAGTCCTTTATTGACAAGTTCCGCTATAATGCAAAGAGGGCATCCCTTGTCCAGTCTAGAATCAAGGTTCTTGTAATATCATGATGGTTAATACTAAATTTATGTTTTAAAAAGCTATTTCTGATCTTTTTTTGTCTTAGAATTTTCCTTTTCTTTTCCATTGATGTCTCCAGGCTTTAGAGCGCATGGGTCATGTAGATGAAGTTGTTAATGATCCAGAGTATGGATTACTTTTCTACAGTTTACTTATTCAGTTTTTAGGCGTCATCCATTTACTTTAAAAGTTTTTATTTCTTGTCTTTGTTCAATCAGATTCTTGTCTTTAATTTGTTTTTTTACTTTTTTTTTCTTAATATGATGGACAGCTACAAATTTGAATTTCCTACTCCAGATGATAGACCAGGCCCACCTATAATAAGTTTCAGGTACAAATTGGTCTTTTTAATAACACTAGAAGTTCACTAAAAATTCTTTCTATAGTTATCGTCTGTTGCTTGTATGTTTGATAGATCTCATTGGTTCTTGTAAAAACTTCCATTTCTTCTGTTATTTGCCATCAAATTTTGTTAACTTTACTTGATTAATAGCCAAATAAGTATTGTGTTAGACCTCCTATCACTAAGGTTTATTCTAGAAGGGAGAAGGAAACTTCTGTTATTTGGAAAATCTCTCAGCTACTTAGAGTTCTATCATATTGTTGGATCTATGTGCACATCTATCAATGATGATTGAATATGAAACAGTGATGCTTCATTTGGTTATCCTGGAGGCCCAACACTGTTTAAGAACTTGAATTTTGGGATAGATCTGGACAGCCGCATAGCAAGTAAGGATGCTTTCATTTTGAGAGTTTTTGTTAGCATCACATAAATAATTTGTGCATTTGCTCTTTTTATTTCAACAGTCCGTGTTATGTTTTGAACATAAGATCTGCAACAATCTCAGAGTGCACTGTCATTGCAAAAGATAGTGCCAAAAGGTATCATCATATGGCATTTCTCTGATGTCCTATTTTTGTTCATTTTGCCAGTGGTAGGACCTAATGGTATTGGCAAATCGACAATACTAAAACTAATTGCTGGAGAGCTACAGCCAAGCTCAGGCACTGTTTTCCGATCCGCAAAGGCATTTTTACTCTTTCCTTTGATCTTCTACAAATGATGGCAAAGCTATTATGTCTTGAAATTTTGTGGCATTAGATTGTACTAGAAGAGGGTGACTTCATAATTTAAAATACAAAGACAGACCTTTGCTCATACAGTGAAACCAGAGATTCAGATTTTTATTATCAAGTTTATCTAGTTTATTCATTGCTCTTATACTATGATGCTTTTGTCATGACTTTCTGATTTTCTTTTACTACTCTTGCTTATTCATTAGAGCCTGATGAGAACTAGTATTGTTTGATGTCCAGGTCCGCATTGCTGTGTTTAATCAACATCATGTTGATGGACTAGACCTGTCCTCAAATCCTCTTTTGTATATGATGCGATGCTTCCCTGTGAGTACTTTTGATGCATAATTCTGTCATTCTCTTTGTTCAAGCTATTTTTTATTTCAATGAGCAAGGAATTGAGTTTTTGGATATCTTATATAAACAGTGTCTATAAAACAGACTCGTCTTTGTGTGTCCATAATATACTTAGTATGAGGTTACTTAAGCCAAGAGGAGGGCTTTGTATCACTTCAACATAATATTTTGGAAAGATATATGGTTTGAAATTTATTGTTCACCATCCATCTTGTTCGTTTTAAATGCCCTCATGCAGGGAGTGCCTGATCAAAAGCTACGTGCTCACTTAGGTTCCTTTGGTGTAACGGGAAATCTTGCTCTTCAACCGATGTACACATTATCTGGTATATTTCCTTTTTCCATGCTTTGCTGGTTATGATGGAAACAGATTTAGATTGATCTGCTTGAATATGTATTAGCGAGGTTTATTATTGGGTGCTAAAATTTTGATTCAGAGGCTTGCCTGGAACCAAAAGTACAGGTTAAATAGCTATGCTTAATGGAAGATCTGTTTGTGGTGGACTTGTGTCTGTGGTCTTGTCTAAACTGTTTGGTAAACATTTTGATAATGCGTTTGATATTGTGCGCTGTTTATTAGGAGGCCAGAAAAGCAGGGTAGCATTTGCAAAGATAACCTTTAAGAAACCCCACATAATATTGCTCGACGAACCATCCAATCATCTTGTAAGTTATTTCCCTTTCTCCATTTTCTCTTTGTACCATTGGATGTAGGAAATGGCGGTAACTATTGGAACATGTAATTATTAGATTTATTGGTGACTTTGTCTTGACTGCTGTTTCTATCGTGGACTAAGTTATTATCGATCGCAGGCATTCTTCCCTCCTCTTCGAAACTCTTTGTTTATCTTGGATAACGTCCTCAGCTGGAGATTAACAATGATTTTATTAGCAAAATACTCAATATTGAATAAGTATTTGATCTCAATTCTCAACACAACCATTCATATATTTTCTTTTTCAACAGTTCCTGTTATTACTATCATCTGCATAACTCATCGTACTCACCAACAAGATGATGATTGATGAATGGTCTAGCAGCATATACTTAAATTGTCTTAAGATTATTTTTTCTTGTCATCATCAGGCTCTTGTAAGTGTTTTGTGAGGGGGGTATTAAATTTCCCTTTCCAATTGGAATGTAGGATTTGGATGCTGTGGAGGCGTTGATTCAAGGGCTTGTACTGTTTCAAGGAGGGATTCTGATGGTACCATGATCAATGACTTTAGTATGTTGGAATGGATGATATTAAATGTTTGCTGATGCCATTTTTTGACATCGTTCAGGTTAGTCACGATGAGCATCTAATATCTGGTAGCGTGGAGGAACTATGGGTGGTATCCGAGGGAAAAGTGGCACCCTTTCAAGGAACATTCCAGGATTACAAGAAGATACTCCAATCATCTTAACTGTAATGTACACCCGCTGCATCTACGACACTGAAATCATAGGAGCAATCAACATTATTTTCTACAAAATAGTACCCGTTATAAACACAGCTTTCTGGACATCGCCCCAACCTTCACGCTTCCCAGTAGACTTTCGAATCTTTTCTTGATTGAAAATTTTTATATTAAATAATAAAATTCTGATGATTTTTTTTAATTTTTTGTGTGAAAATAATCAAGTTTTCTGCTTGTTATTTACTGCTCTGTTATGTCAAGGAAAGCTAATTAAATGAATTATTTAATAAAATTAAGAAATCATTGCAATAGTCGGGACATTATGTTTTTAATTAAATTAATAAAAAGCAATTAATTATTGCCATAAACACTTTGTTCTAAGGGGTTGCTGTCGATGTCATGGTACCTTGACTATATTTATCATAAATTATATAATCAAGGTAAACTTGAAAAAGATATGTTTTAAGCGTTAAGCTTATTGGCGATTTATTTGTTAATAAGTTTAATGATTTTATGAAAATCAAAGTTAAAAATACAACATGATAAAAGCTTCAATTGATTTTCCAAACTTTGCTTTTCTATTTCTGAGAGATCTTGTAAGATTATAACTTCGTTAATAATGATTAAAGATGTTAAATATAAGCTACCTCTTGAAGTAACTTCCAAAATAAGAAACACATGCTGTGCTAAATTTTAGTAGTGCATTGGAGTGAGGACTCAAAACTTGCCAGTTACATTTGAGCATTTGCCACTATCCACAAGCTTGCTTTCGCCCCTTCTTCATGAAATAATCCAATTCTTCATATTTAGTTATCCTAATGAAATTTCTTATTATTTATGTGAAAATAATTATGCTTTTAGTTTCTTGATCTGTAAACTACAGTTCAAGTTTTCTGCTTACCATTTGCTGCTTTATTATGTCAAGGAAGAGAAGTTTTACCTATTGTAAAGCTAATTAAATAAATTATTTATAAATCATTGTAATACTTGAGACAATGTATTTTTCTTAAATTAATAAAAATTTGATCATTCCTGCAAAAAATAGCTTATTCTTTTAAAGGATAGCTGTTGATCTTATGGCACTTTACCTCTAAGAAATTTATTCATAAATATAAAATGTATAATCAAAGTAACCTTGAAAAAGATATATTTTAAGCACAAAGCTTAATTAGTGATTTATTTATTAATAAACTGAGATTCATTGGGAATTGTAAAGTTTAATAAATTTATGTAAATCATAATTTATATGACCAAAAGTTAAAAATATCTAATTAGATGCAAGATTACAACACAACAAAATCTTCAATTAAATTTCCAAATTCTAATTTTCTTTCTTGAGGGTTTTTGAGAAAATTTGAAAATTATAACCTCATTAACAATTTCTTGAAAATTAAATCAATAATATTAATGAAGAAACTCCGAGAAGAGTTACAAAGCTTAAGAGACAATACAAGGTACAAGAGGCAACAAGTTTATAAAATAAATGATCAAAAACATAATTGTCACTCTAATGCTAAACTTCAAGCTAACCAAGAGGTTTGGAAAATTTAGGAGGCGCTTGGTTCAAATGGGATAGTGATAATAGGAACGAGAATGAGTATAGTGAAAAGTGAAAATAAATATAATCATTATAATTATGATGGTTGGTTAGGATGAAGAAATGATTACTATTATTATTGATAATGGTTGATTTATTGAAAATCTTGAGAAATAAAAATTTGTTAAAATTTTGTTTTACATCAAATTTTAATATATTATAATTAATGATATCTAATTAATTATATTGTTTTTTTAAATTGTTAAATTTTATATCAAAATTTAATATATTATA
>JANZLD010000006.1:35016561-35029763 GCA_026413575.1 Erythroxylum carthagenense | reverse complement strand
GTAATAGAAATTCCTTTTTCATTTTGTAACTTTTTGGATAGAACTTTAAAGCACTTAAGAGATTCATCTTTATGTGAAAATAATATCCAACAAAATCTAGTAAAGTCATCAATAATTACGAGACCATACTTTTTTTTGCCTACATTTAATGTTCTGGTTGGACCAAACAAATCTGTATGTATCAACTCTAGAGGTCTAGATGAAGTTACAACATTTTTAGAGGAAAAAGACGTTTTAACTTATTTTGCTTTTTGACAACTCTCACAAAAGAAATCTTTGTTAAAATTTATCTTTGGTAATCTTCTTACCAAATCATTTCTAACCAACCTAGAAATATGTTTAAAACTAACATGACCTAGCTTTTTATGCCAAATCAGTTTTTCCTCATCTGTTAATATAAAACATGAAATATTTTGACTTTTCAAATCATCTAAGTTAATTTTATAGAGATTATTTCATCTCTTGGCGCAAAAGAATATGGAATTGTCCTTGTTTTTGACTACACGGGAATTTTGATTAAAGGATACTTCAAAACCAAAATCATATAATTGACTTACACTAATAAAATTATGCTTTCAACTAGCAGAACATTATCAATAAACGCAAAAAAATCTTTACCAATTTTGTCGATCCAACTATTTTACCCTGCTGGTTGTCTCCAAAAGTTACTGATCCTCCTTGCTTATTTTATTTTGCCCTGTTGGTTGTCTCCAAAAGTTACTGATCCTCCTTGCTTATTTTAGAGGTCTAGGAACATAGACCTTCTTCCCGTCATCTGTCCCAAGAAGTCATTGTCCAAGTACCATTGGTGCTGGTTGTTTTTTCCAAGAAAGGAGATCTGTAGTATAGATTATATCTTTCTTAGGTACTTATATTTTCTTGGGGTCCTTTGGGGTTAGCCTTATAGTTATTCATCGAGTATTTTTTCTTTATGTTAGGAACAAAACTCTTATTATGACGAACATTGCTATTATTAAAACCTAAACCACTCTTATCATTTGGATGTCTATATTTTCCAATCACCTCATTCATCCTTTTTGTACTTTCAGTAAATGTTGATAAATCTGCTAAGAGATTGTTAATCCTTTGTTTTAGTTGATTAATTTACTCAGATATATCTACAATTACTTTCTTTTTCATATCATCTACTTGTTTCTTAAGGCAGACGCTTTCTTTTTCTAAAAGTTCTATGTTCTTCAAACTTTCAGCAAATTTCTTTTTTAATATCCTATATTATTTTAAGATAGCATGAGAATCTTCTAACAATTCTAAATAAGAATCCTGAAGATCATTAAAGTTAGAAGTTACCTTATCATCGCATTCCTTTTTAGCTACCAAGCATATATTTGCTTGTTCTGATGTTTCTACGTCAGAGTCAAATTCAGATGAATCTAGATCTTCCCAAGTTGTCATCATGCTCTTTTTGTTTTCTTTACTTTTCTTCTGTATTCTATTGAGCAATGGGCATTCAGACTTGTAATGTTCTAGTTTATTGCATTCACAACAGACGATAGAACTTTTCTCATTCTTTGAATCGTCTTTGCTATTCTTCTTAAAAGAGAAGTCTTTATTTCCCTTTGCTTTCTTTTTCCACTTCCTCCTAATCTTTCTTGAAATGAAGGATAGTTCATCATCATCTTCACTTGAGTCTTGATCAGATTCACAAGCATCATCGTTCTTGATTTCTTCAATTTTTAATGCTTTTGAAGATGTACTTCCATTTTTCTGTATCTTTTAATTCTTCTGACCTGCCTTTAATGTGATAGATTTATCTCTTCTAGGTTTATCTTCTACATCAAGCTCTACTTTATGTATTTTCAGTGAACCAAGAAATTCATCTAGCTTCAGCTTACTTAAATCCTTGGCCTCTTGTATTGCCATTACTTTAGGTCTCCATCTTTTTAGAAGACTTCTGATAATCTTTCTGACATGATCTTGATTATCATAGATTCTCCCATAAATCTGTTAACAATTGTTTGGAATCGTCCAAAAATATGATAATAGTCTCATCATCTTTCATCTTGAACAGCTCATACTAACGAACAAGAATACTAATCTTGGACTCTTTTATCTAATTTGTACCTTCATGGCAATGGCTAATGTGTCCCACATTTTCTTTGCAGATTCGCATCCATGAAACTTATCATATTCACTTCTGCTTAGAACACAACTTAAAAAAACTTAGCCTTTGAGTTTAACTAAAATCGAGCTTTCTGATCAGCTGACCATTTGTCATGAGAGATGCTATTGCCTTCGACATCTGTTGGTGTATATAGACCATTCTTAATGATATCCCAAAGATCAATATATGTGGATTCTATAAAGAGCCTCATCCTGTCCTTCCAATAATGATAATCTTCACCATTGAATGCAGGAGGTCTTGTGACTGAGGCACCTTCAGTTGTAAAAACATGTGATTCAACCATGGATCTTTGTCCTCACTTTGTAACAGTGTTTCTTAGAAACCTTGCTCTAATACCAATTAAAGTAAATCACTTGTTAATATAGAAATCACGTATAATATGTAAAATATACAAGAAGGGGGGTTAAATTGTGTAAAATCTTCAAAGATATTAATCTTTTGGGATTTCTTGAATTTCTTTACAAATTCAAATGATCACAAAAACAATTTACTAAATTCAATGAGTAATGCAATCGCAAAAATTATTATCTACTCTTCTAACAACAAGAAAATTAAAAGATAAGAGTTAGAGAATAGACGCCGCAATTTTATACTGGTTCACCCTTAACCTTGGGCTACGTCTAGTCCTCAGAGTTTGTCTGAGATTTCATTATACTCTTCAACTTTACAAGTATTCTTTCTACACTTGCAGAGCCTCTTCAGGTCTCTTTCACAAAGTATTCTTTATCTTCTTTCTTAGCCTCTCCAGGCTCTAGCCTTTCTTTCTCTTAGAAAGATATTGTTTGGGCTTCACGTTACAGATGTATTCATTCCCTTTCTTTCACACTTGAGTACAGAGTTTCTTTAAGTATTGTACAATCAGATTTTCTCTCTTGTAAAAACGTTATTTAGTTTACGACTAAAACTAGTATTTATAGCCTAAGTCTTTAACTATCTTCTTGAGAAACTACTTCTTGAATATTCTAGAAACTATTATTAGTTGAGTCCTATAACTAACTCCAACTAACTACTTGATTGACTTTCAAGAATAGTTTCCATTTGCATTGTCTGGTACTATACTTCTTCTGATGTCACGCTTCTTTTGGTGTCATGCTTCCTCTGGTGTTGACCTTCTATATCTTCTGGTGTGGTATATCTTCTAGTGGTGACCTTCTATATCTTCTGGGTGTTGACTTTCTATATCTTCTAGTGTTGGCCTTCTATGTCTTTTGGTGTTGACTTTCTATATCTTATGGTGTTGACCTTCTATATCTTCTCGTGTTGATTTTCTATAGTTTGACCATCTATATCTTCTAAGTTTGACCATGTATCTTCTAGGTTTGACCATGTATCACTTACATTTTAACTTAACAAATGTATCAAAACAGTTCACACATTTATAAGATTATTATTATTTGATTGTCATCAAAATTAATAGAAGTGAAGTCTTCTTGACTTAACACTTCTTACTTAGAAGCACAGGAAAGTTGTCCACCCTCTCTAAAAGCACAAATAGGCTATTCACCATCTCTAGCCTCACAAGTAAGTTGTTTACTAAAAACACTAGTATATTGATCTCCCTTTATAGAAGCAATAGTAAAAGAATGACTATAAACAAAAATAAGCTCTCATAAGCATCCTTATTTATGTCTCAGAAAAGAGATATTCAATAATAAAAAATTTATGAATTTTTTTAAAATTAATTTTATATGAGCCATGTTAGCATTTAGATGGTAGGAGTTGTCAACTTGGCATGTCACATATGATGGATTAGCATCCTCGTATTAGAAATTTAGTAGAAACTTAATAAAGTTAGATTTTAAGGTGCAATTAGTGTCACTATATAAACTTTAGGTTGTGACGTGGGACAAAAAATAACAAATAGACTAATTAAAACCTTCTAGAAGACATTAAAAATCTATTTGCATAGATAAATAAAACAAAGTTATGAACTCATTATCTACATCAAAGCTTGGCCTTACCAAAATCCATCTCCTTGATGAACTTTTTGGCCCTTCCTTAGAACAATCTAGATATTGTTAGAGGTAGCTCCACCTTCGAACTATCATGCAACTCCACTATCATTGTTCCATCTTTGTGAACCCTCTCCTTAAGGCTATGTTTGTTTGGGGTTTTAGTAATGAAATAAAATAAAATGTGATATTATTTTATCGTTTAGGAGGAGGGTTTATAATGAAATAAAATGGAATAGGATGGAAGGAGAATATTTCATATTATATCTTATTCCATACTAAAAAGTAAAAATAAGTTACCTCTGATTTGGGAGATTTATGATGAAATGTAAAATGATAAATATGTACTACCTAATATATTCTCAATAATTTTTTATAATACTAGTTATACACTCAACCTTATTAATATATGTTTTGTTCTATCAAGGGTAGAATAGTCATTGATTATTACTATACGTACACTATATTTCATTCCATCTATTTTCCAAACAATATTTCACTATATTACATTATGAACCCTTCTATCTCTCTTAAACAACAATTTTCTAATTTTACTTATAATTACATTTCATTTCATTATAAACCATTCAATTCTATTCCATAAAAACCATACGTCCAACCAAATATAACCTAAGTTAATTTGATCATCTCTTTGATATACATCAAAATGCTAACGATCCCTTACAACACAAGACAATAACAAATGCTGCACGTTAGATATACAGAGAAGGAGCTCTTTAATTTGTATGAGAAATTCAAAGAATGTTTCTAAGAGTGTTGAGTGAGTGAAGAAATAGTATGTATTTGTTAATAATTTTCATTAATTATAAGATAATTATGTAATATTTTAAAAATAAAAATTTAATTCATATGAACCACATTAGCATTTAGATGGGGAGAGTTGTTTAATTGACTTGTAACATATAATGTTAATAAAATTTTAGTAGAAATATAAGAAAGTTAGCTTTTAGGGTGCAATTAGTGTCATTATATATATATATATATGAAGTCCTATAAATATCCCATTTGCAAAATATGAAATGAAACATCAAATTGATTGCATGAAATAATTTCCTGCGTGGTTTAAAAATACTTAAAATTGATAATAAAATAAGTTCATGGCTACGCAAGACCATTAAGTAAGATTACGATAGTATTTCACGACTACACAGGACCATTGTATGGAAATATGTAGTACGTTCTGTTTTGGATCCACCAAAACTATTTTGATGTGCTTTGTATTGACAAATTTGTTGAATGCATGAATTATATTACTTACAAATTGCTTAATAAATGAGAAATTGGAAAAATGTGCTTTATGATTGCATGTGAATTTTTACAATGGTTTTGCTTGTTATTGATTATAAAATTGTTACCCGTGAGCTTCAAGCTTACCCCCTCCCATTTCGTCCCATCTCCAGGTGAGGACCAAGAGATCGAGTAGTCAAGAGCTAAGACATCACTCTAACTAGATTTATTTTCGCTTGTGAAGTTAGTTTTTGTAAAACAAAGCTTTAGTTGCATTTCGAGAAATTCTACTTTTACAAACGATGTATTTTTTTGAGTTTATATTGTAATGTGGCTTGAAATGCCTATTAAAGCTTTGTAAAACTCTTCCTTTGGTTATGAATGAAATATGGTTGATGTTGCTTTAGCTTTCAAACGTTTCGCATTATAATCAATTTGCAATGAGAATAAGATTTTGGAAGGTTGCTTGTGTTTATGTTTAAGTTTATTTTTGTCTTTGGGTGGAATTGTTAAAGATGGTTGAAAGAATTTATGTTTGCATTCAGTATGATAGGTAGTTTTTTGGTAGTGGGTTCTGCTACAAGGGTTTTCGCCATGGTGAAGCCAAAAGTTTACCGCGGCATAATTAACCCAAAGCTTTTTATTTTCGTTGGCATGGTGAGTTCGCCACGGTGGAAATAAAATTGTAGGTTCGCCGTGGCGAAAGTTCAATCGTTCACCCCGGCGTAAAATTCCCGAAGGGTCTAGATGATTTTTCCAATATGTTCGCCACGGTGAAACCACAGTTTGCCTCGGCGATGCCCGCCTTTGCTTCCTAAGGATTTTTCTTTTAATTTTTCCAAACTCCAACTGTTCCTCCACGCTCAAGCTACATGATCGATGTTGGGCTCCGGAAACGGAGTCCAATAGTTTCAACCTGAATGTCTTTTGAAAGTCCTCTATTTTTTGATATTGATCCTAAAATACTAGCAAACACATTAAGGTACCTCAAAAACATAATATTTAAGCTTAAAAGCTTTTACTAACTAATAAAACACTTAAACATAAATAATTAACAAACTAACATAATTCTAACCTAAACAAATACTAAATGATTGGATAATGGATAAACACATATCAAACTATGCCCTAAAACACGATCAAATTTACACTTATCATGATGCTTCTCTAATATTAGTAGGTCGATGTAACCTACACGTTGACCTCATCCTGGATCAATAATCAACGACTTTCTCCTACCTTTTTCTCCACAAGATAGTTTCATAACATGTAAACAAGCTACCTGTTGCAAAATAATAACAAAGACATAGTTTATCAAATTAATAAATCCAATTTCAATCAATAACGCCCTTTTGAATGAAAAACCATTAATGAAAGTGGGAATATCAAAACTCCCTAAATCGTTGGCTAGCTCAAACAGTTTGTCTTTGAGGAAGTGGAAACCTTTCGTAAAGTGATTACCAACACCTTATCATTAGTTTCCTTGCTTGATTCCTCTTCCAATTTTTCCTTAACCACCTCTATCCACTCTTCTTCTTCTCTGTCTTCTCCGAGGGAGGTTTCTGACTCATCTTTTTCAACTACCCTTTGTCGCTTCTATACTTTCTCTTCTTGGATGGAGACTACTTCTTCCAAAAGCTCTTCTTATAATGTCACTCTAAACATGAAGCCAATTCTTGCCTTTTCTTCTTTCTCGAATTCATGTCACTCATCTTTCATGTCAACAAAGAGTTCCATTAATTTATCTATAATGCTTCCTTCCTTTTCCTCCTCCTCTTCTTCTTCTTCTTCTTCTTCTTCTTCGAGCTCATCTTCACTACTAAGGGTGATTGTCATTCCAAATTGATCAGGATTTGTTTCATTAAGACTAGGCAAACTCCCTAGTTGTTCTTTAGATAACATCTCTGCTAGCTGATCAATTTGTTCACCATGTTCTGTATACGAAACTTTGTTTCATGATGCCTCATGTTTAATTCTTGAATAGACTCAATCAACATATTTTTCAGAGCAGTAATTACTTTCTTGCCTTCTGCACTCGGAGATGTTTGGAAGCTTAGATTACACTCATCATATGTAAGTGAAGGAAGTCTCTTATTGAATTCACATTGACTAGTTGCTCTCTTAGTAAGGCATCCTATTAGTATGTCTGTAACACTGTCTTATTCCTTCAGAAACTCTTTTTGAAACATTCATTCATTCATGAAGCTAACTCTTATCTTTTTTTCGCTCTCGAATTTGTGTCATTTAGCTTTCATTTCAGTAATGGCTTCCACTAATTTATCTTCCATAGTTGGCTTGTTAATTGGAGGTATTTGGAGTCGTAAATATCTAGCTAAAGTGTAATCATCCCATCCATAAGTCTAAGAATTGCTCCACTCTAAATTGTAGTTGTTCTCGCACACTGCACCTAAGGAATGACTCTACGTTTGGAAATGGCCTCCTAAAGTTTCCCCTTCTCATTACCAACTGAAAAAGTCATTTCATATCGAAAATTAGGATTTCTAGGTTATGCACGCTCATGCGCATAATTGAAAATCGCTAGATATAGCGAAAGTCCACGAGCGTGCAAAAGTGTATGGACTTGCACTTCTTTCAAATTGTTGTTTTTTTTGTTTTAACCATGTTTTTGTCCGGTTTCTTCTCCTTTAAGCCCATAAAGGCAGTTATCACTTATAAACACATTTGAAGCATATTAAGTACTAAATATACAATAAAAGTATCAAATATCCAACAAAATACATCAAATATAGGTGTCAAAATATAGTTAAATATTCATCTATCAATAAATAATCAGTACTCTTCTTAACAATATAATAGAGTAAAGCTCTCCTAAATGTCTTCATTGAATCAAATAATGTACCAACTTTTAATTATGTTAGCATCTTCATATTAAAATATGGATGAAATTTTAGGAACTTAGGCCTTTTTATCCTTTCTAAGCTAATATGAAGCTTCATATGATGAATATATTTACGTTTTTAGCATAATATTCATTAGGACATATTGGGCACTTTTATTGATTTGAGACTCCAAGTTGAAACTAATATAAAGAAGCGTGTTAACTTCTTTAACAACCTTTTTACTAACTACCTCCTCAGACATTTCATCATAATAAAAAAGTAGTCATTAAAATCACTAATGCTTCTCTACCTTGATTGTCACCTTTATATGTTAGATCATTTTTATTACTTTCATTACATCGATTGAGGTTCCATGAGCCTTACTAGAAGCACCTTCACCCTTTTGAATTTTACCAAAAAAACATAAGTAGGCTATTCTCCTTCTCTATAAGCACAAGATAATGTTCTAGCTCTTTAGATGTACAAGTTGGATGTTCTTCCTACTTAGAAGCACAGGAAAGTTGTCCACCCTCTCTAAAAGCACAAATAGGCTATTCACCATCTCTAGCCTCACAAGTAAGTTGTTTACTAAAAACACTAGTATATTGATCTCCCTTTATAGAAGCAATAGTAAAAGAATGACTATAAACAAAAATAAGCTCTCATAAGCATCCTTATTTATGTCTCAGAAAAGAGATATTCAATAATAAAAAATTTATGAATTTTTTTAAAATTAATTTTATATGAGCCATGTTAGCATTTAGATGGTAGGAGTTGTCAACTTGGCATGTCACATATGATGGATTAGCATCCTCGTATTAGAAATTTAGTAGAAACTTAATAAAGTTAGATTTTAAGGTGCAATTAGTGTTACTATATAAACTTTAGGTTGTGAAGTGGTACAAAAAATAACAAATAGACTAATTAAAACCTTTTAGAAAACATTAAAAATCTATTTGCGTAGATAAATAAAACAAAGTTATGAACTCATTATCTACATCAAAGCTTGGTCTGACCAAAATCCATCTCCTTGATGAACTTTTTGGCCCTTCCTTGGAACAATCTAGATATCGTTAAAGGTAGCTCCACCTTCAAACTATCATTCAACTCAACTATCATTGTTCCACCTTTGTGAACCCTCTTCTTAAGGCTATATTTGTTTGAGGGTTTAGTAATGAAATGAAATAGAATGTGATATTATTTTATCGTTTGGGATGAGGGTTTCTAATGAAATAGAATGGAATAAGATGGAAGGGAAATGTTTCATATTATATCTTATTCCATCCTAAAAAGTAAAAATAAATTACCTCTAATTTGGGAGGTTTAAGATGGAATGTAAAATGATAAATATATACTACCTAATATATTCTCAATAATTTTTTATAATACTAGTTATACACTAAACCCCTATTAACATATGTTTTGTTCTATCAAGGATAAAATAGTCGTTCATATTATTACTACACATATATTACATTTCATTCTATCTATTTTTCAAACAATATTTTACTATATTATATTATGAATTCTTCTATCTCTCTTAAACAACAGTTTTCTAATTTTACATCAATTTATGTTCCATTTTATTATAAACTATTCAATTCCATTCCATAAAAACCATATGTCCAGCCAAATATAGTCCAAGTTAATTTGATCATCTCTTTGACACACATCAAAATGCTAACAATCCCTTACAACACAAAACAATGACAAATGCTGCACATAGATAATCGGAGAAGGAGCTCTTTAATTTGTGTGAGAAATCAAAGAATGTTTCTAGGAGGGTTGAGTGAGTGAAGAAATAGTATGTATTGGTTGATAATTGTCATTAATTATAAGATAATTATGTAATATTTTAATAAAAAGATTATGAAATATTTTAAAAATAAAAATTTAATTAATATGAACCACATTAGCATTTAGACGGGGAGAGTTGCCCAATTGACTTGTCACATATGATGTTAATAAAAATTTAGTAGAAATATAAGAAAGTTAGCTTTTAGGGTGCAATTAGTGTCATTATATATATATATAAAGTCCTATAAATAACCCGTTTACAAAATATGAAATGAAACATCAAATTGATTGCATGAAATAATTTCCTGGGTGGTTAAAAAAAACACTTAAAATTGATAATAAAATATGAAAGAATATTTAGTACCTTTTAAGGGGAAAGGCAAATACCTGCATTTTTTCTCATTTCCTTGTCTGATCTTTTACCAAAGCAACAGCACCAATCGCTCGCCGCCGCAGCCACCGTTCCGGGTTTTCATCTCCGCCTAGTTCCTTTAAGGTAGAGAGTCTCCTTTAACAGTTTGTTTCTTTTTCTTTCTATGTTTTGCATATTTTGAGGGATGGATGCTTTTCTTTTATCAAGATACCACAAGTAGTTACTAAGCGTTTGTTGAAAGTCCTAATTCATCAAGCGTTTATAGTTTTGTGTCGGGTCATCTTTGTTATCCTATTCTGCTGTTCTTCATGTTGCTACCTTAGTTTAGTTTAGGTAACTCTGATCTTCTTTGGACTGCACTAAATACGACTCAGCGAAAATGGAGGGATGGGATACCAGTACCAAATCAACGCTAACCCAGATCCCACTTCTGTCCACGAAAGCGGGACCCAGAGATGGTGCTAGCTGGACCCAGAGGCTGAAAGAGGAGTACAAGTCCCTCATCGCCTACACTCAGATGAACAAGTCCAACGATAATGATTGGTTCCACATCTCGGCTGCCAATCCCGAGGGGACACGTTGGACTGGAAAGTGCTGGTACGTCCACAACCTTCTCAAGTACGAGTTTGATCTCCAGTTTGATATTCCTGTCACTTATCCTTCTACCGCCCCTGAGCTCGAGCTACCTCAGTTGGATGGCAAGACCCAAAAGGTAAACTTTGTCAATTTGCCCTTCGTTTTCTTATTGTAAACTTGTACTTCAAAGTTCTGAGGCCTCATTTTTCATTTTACAGATGTATAGAGGTGGGAAGATTTGCTTGACGGTACATTTCAAGCCTCTATGGGCCAAAAATTGGTAACATGTTTTTCTTGATTCTTGTTTTTGTTTAGTTGATCCAATTACTTTGTTGGTTTTTAGAGCATTTATGTTCTTTCTGCATGCTGTTAGTTGTTTGTGTGCGTGTCTATGTTATCTTCAATGCTACGAAATTGAACACGTGAACAGTAGGCACAGTATCAGTTGTCAATAAATGCTGAATCTCAATCTGTTCTTATGCTATCAACTGATAACCGAGATTTGCTTCGTACCTATGCCTGCATATGCAATTAACTATTACAGATGCAATGGGTGCCATAATAACAGGGGTAAAGTTTCTTTCCTAATTTTATCTCTTAGCTGGCCAACGCCAAGTTCTGAGATCAGATGCTTCAGTTTCTTCTTTTAGCTTTGGAACCTATGTCTTGCACATTCCAGTGATCTCAGAGAAACTCTACTGATTTCCTTGACATACTGGAGATGTGAAAATTTTTGCTTCTGTTAGCTGTTTGTATGATGTTAGGTAATGTAGAGATTGGAGAAATCTACTCGCATATTTTGTAATGATTTTATGCATGAGTTTGTATAAGCTTGGTATAATGTTCAAGCCTCAATGTAAAAATAAAGAGATCCGGACCAATAATTTTCTTACGATGTTCACAACACTTTTTAACTACTTTTGTCGTTGCAAACATTTACTTCTAGTGTTGATAACTTAGCCGCCAAGAGAAAGTTAAATGTTGGTTTTGGAAGAGTTAGGTATATCATTCTTCTATGTTGGTCTACTTGCCTCTTGAGATGTTATTTTAGCTTGGTTTTGATAAATTCCTTGTTTCATCAGACAATTTCATCTTGTGGAATTACAAAATACTGTACGTTATGGGTTTCATATTTTTTCGGCAGTCCAAGGTTTGGCATAGCACATGCACTGTGCTTGGGTCTTGCCCCATGGCTTGCAGCTGAGGTTCCAATTCTTGTGGATTCTGGAATGATCAAGCACAAGGATGATTCATCCTCGTCTGCAGAGTCCTAAAGTTTATGAAATCACAATAGTTCGGTTCTGTTCTTAACTCAGTCAAAGGAAATAAGCCTTGAGATTTCAAAGATAATTTTACAATATAGTTGGCGTGTATTCTATTTGGAGGATGGCACTCCTAGTAATCTAATTGAAAGTCTCGAATTGTTTAAGCTAACATTGATTACATTTGCTAGTAACAACTTCAATGAGTGAAAAACAAATAACCTTTGACAGAGAAGTTCTGTACAGCGGCAGGCAATCTGGTAGTTGAGTTTTCCCTTATCTAAAATTTGAATTCAGCTTGGAGAAGATAGAAATGCTTTCTAGTAGATTATTTCTATATTTCTTCCATGATTTATTTCTTTGCAAGCTTTTCGTTGTTCTGGAGGAGCCTGGCTAAGGGCCCATTCATAAAGATGTTGGAAGTTTTATGATTTTTGCTCTACTTTTGGATGACTGTGTTGAACATGTTTGTAATCATCGACGTGTTTCAGGTAGATCAACTTTCCTCAAGTTCATATTTGAAAGGTAATCAAGTGTTCTTGTAAGTTAATTAATAGTAAGTATTTGTTGTTGGTCCTTTAGGAAGGTTCCAAACGACTATAAATCAAGTTTAATATTTTTATTGAGGTTTATGTCATACGTTTTCTTTATCTTACGATGATAGAATTCTCATGTTCTTAATAAAAAATTTATCGAAGACGTGAAAAATTATGCAGTCTCTCAAATACTAATCCTCTCTTTTGTTGTTCCATATAATGAAAACACGTGATTATGTGGTCAATTACAAATGGCTGTTTCACGGTAACGATTCTCTTTAACAGAGGAGTAAATATTTCTTATAATTTTGCTTATTTTTAAGAAATTTTTTCTATTTTAAATTAGTTAAAAATATGTTGTAGAATTTAAAAATATTTAAAAATGATAATGTTCTAATTTTTGGAGTTATTTTAATACAAAATATTATCTGATTGAATATTAAAAACATGAAAAATTGTGCATTTTTTAACTTTA
>JANZLD010000006.1:34693148-34708318 GCA_026413575.1 Erythroxylum carthagenense | reverse complement strand
CTATTCTGTAACCCTATGCATGTATATATATACTGCAGTCTATAATAAAAGAAATACAGAGCAAAGAAGCTCTAATTCACAATAATAAATCCTAGCAATCCTGTAAATGTTGGTGATTTCTTTAGATTTTCAATATAGTGGTCCTGATTTGTAAATCTAGTAGAAGACTTCCATTAACTATTATGACTCTTCTCTGTGTCAATATTTTCAGGTAGACTTTTCTGGCATGGTTGATGACAAATTTTTGGAGAGATTGGGACTAGAAAAGGGAACAAGGAAGATTGTAAATCACGAGGAGAGGGGTAGAGTATTGCGGGCTATGGATGGCTGCAGCTATAAGGCAGCTGCTGGTGGATCTCTTTCTAACAGCCTAGTGGCTTTGGCAAGACTCGGTTGCAAGCCGGTTGGTGGCCCCCCCTTAAATGTGGCAATGACAGGAAGTGTAGGAAGTGATCCACTAGGTGGATTCTACAGGTAAGAATCTATTTGATCCATATTGTTATCTTTTATCTCATTTTTGTAATAAAACATGAAATAGAAGTTGTAAACTTCCAAATTTGTAGTTGAATGACTTGCGATTGGATAATGGAATTATAGTTCTTATCAATCTCGTGATGTAGGACACTAGAAGGAATATCAACTACTAGCTAAAACTTACAAAAACTAGGAAATATGGGCTGTTGAGTGTTGTCAGGCTACTAAAAATTCAGATTTCAGGTTTGGATTTCAGCTCGGGATGCTAAAATTTCAGATTTGGATATAGGTGAATTTTCAGGGTTTGATTGATGGAAACTTAGGTTAGAAGTGCTGGAATTTAGTGAGGTAAAGGAGTAATAGAAGGTGGGAAATTAGGAATTACTCTTAGAAGGAAGCATCATACCTTCTAATTGAAAACTCATGTTTATAAAAAAATTTAGGATATCTTATTGAATGCAGAATACACACACACACACACACATATATGGAAAAGTTCTTAGAGCCCCTACTCTACTTGTAAAAGGACTCCTAACTAAAATATCTAAAACAAATCTGAATCTTATTCTAATAAAAATTCTGTAAGTTTAAGTTCTAAACAACAATGAGAACAAATCTATAACTACAATAACACATTTAACTTATAGTTACTTCCTATCTAATAAGAAAATCTAGCATAAACTAAATTTTAGTTTTTTTTGTGTTTGCTGTCACCTCGGCTCCCACTCTTCTACCAAATTGAAGCCTGTGGTTGACTAATTCATCCTTTTTTTATTTCTTTTATAAATTCTAAGCTTTTTTTTTGCATCAACTCCCCCCGGTTTGTCTGAAGTCATCCTCAATGTAAAATGTGACAAATACTAATCATTTAAGTTTTGATTCAACTTATAAAATTTAGATCCTAAAATTTAAATGCTATCTGAAATTGATCTTCCTTTTGTTAACTAGCTCTTGTGGCCACAATTTGTTTATTAAGAACATTCTTTATCTCGTCTTTAGGATGAGGAATGGATATAATTTTTAAAGTTGTAGTAGGAGATTGTGTATCAATATGTCTATGATAAATAGTTAAGTTCACAACATTTAAGATGGGACTAAATTTCAGATCCCTTGGTAATTCCAAAACATAAGCATATCACTTATCTTCTTGAGGTTCTTATAAGGTGCACTTCAAGAAATATTTTTCTTTTGGAAAAAAAAACTCTAGTTGAATCCTTACCATCATCATATCCCCTTCATTGAATTCCATCAATTGACAATGTTTATCACCATTTTCTTTATAAGTCAAGTTACTAGTTGTTATTTTTTGTTGTATCTCATAGAAGATATCCGTCATGTGTTGTGCAAAACTTCAGCTTTAACACTAACTTGCATTATTTTTGATAAAGAAACCAAATCAACAGACTTCCTTGGTTGAATTCTTGAAACTATCTCAAAAGAACTCTTATCAGTTGACCTATTTATAGAATGGTTGTATGCAAATGCTGTCATAGGAAGAATTAGGTCCCAGTTATTTATCTTGTCCCTGACCAAACATCTTAACAAGTCCTCTAAGCTTCTATTCACCACTTTAGTTTAAAGGGGGAAAAAAAAAAGAAAGTTGTAGCTTAGTGTTCAATGTTTTCCATAGAGTTCTCCAAAATAACTCATAAATTTCACATCATGGTAAGAAACAATGATTAAAGGTAATCTATAGAGGCGTACATCCTCTTTGAAGAAGAGTTTAGCAATGTGGAGAACATGATAAGTCTTAACATTGTATTTGTAGCTGGTTTCATAACAAAACCACATGGCTTCTCTACAACACAGCTACAAAAAACGTACATCTTGTTGCTTCTTGTAGTCAAATGCACTAACTTGCTGTCATTGCTAAATTTTGACTTTGCAAATGCATTCATAACTTCTCGTTTATTCATTTGTTGTGTTGATTTTGAATTTTCATTCAAATCTAGTTCTCCTTCGTCACTCACTATAACATAATCTCTATCAATCTGATTTGTGGCTTTCTCATCACTATGGATATCATCAAGTTTTGAATCAACAAAATTTTGAAACTTTTGGTACTTTCATGTTAGTGTTTTCAATTTCCTGTTCTGTTATTTTAGCTTGCTATTCTATTCTTTCAGCCTGTTTCACATTGTTTTGGCCAAATGTTCTTGTATTTTAATCTGTTCTCTAGGTGTTTCAGCATCTTGTTTAAGTGTTTCAGCATGTTTTTTAGTCATTTCAGCTCTAGGATTTGCTAAATAATCCATTTCCTTCTGCTTTTCATCTTTAACACTTTGATCATCTCATGTTGTCAAATTATCCATGTTATGATTATCTTCCATTATCAAACTCTTTTTGTCATCAAGTACTTGAGTACATGTAGACTTGAAGATTCCAATTGATTAGTTGAAGGAGAGGTGCAATAGTTTCAGCACCCAGATCAAACACTTCCTCTGAGTTGTGTTTGTTATATTTGAGGAATCAAGATCAGAATATGATTTTTCAGCCAAGATTTTCCCTTCCTTATTAGCACCTTCCTCATATTTCCTCATATTTAGCATCAGGTTATTCATTTATAGAATTAGTTCTTGCTAGAGTTTTGATTTCTAGGCAATGAATTTTTGAGGCTGTCTATCCTCTCCAAAAATTGTCAAACATACTTTCTTATGGGAGTTATTACATGTAAGTTGGTTTTTAGAGTATCTTGTGATCAAGGATCAATTTTTCTGTAATTCTTGAAAGTATTTCATCTTGCTCTTGGTCGCTGAGTATTCTTATTTATGCCCTTTCTCTATGTGTTGTAATTATAAACCAAAGTTCTAATACCAAATTGTCGTAGACTAAATAGAAGACATATTAACTAGTAGCTAAAACTCACAAAAACTATAAAATATGGGTTGTTGAGTGTTCTTAGTTGAGTAAAAATTCATATTTTAAATCTGGATTGCTGCTTGGGATGCTGGAATTTCAGATTTGGGGATATATGGATTTTTTGGGTTTGATTGATGGAAATTTAGGTTAAAAGTGTTGGAATTTGCTGAGGTAAATAAGCAATGGAGGGTAGGGAACTAGAATCACTCTTACAAAAACAAACATGAAACTTTCTGATTGAATACTCAAGTTTATAGGAAAGTTATAGATATTTTCTTATTACATGGCTGAATACTCACATTTATATAGAAAAGTTCTTAGAACTCTTTATTCTAATAGTAAATGAATTCCTAACTAAAATATCCAAAACAAATTTGAATCTTATTCCAATAAAAATTATATAAGTTTAAGTTTTAAACAATTATGATAACATATATCCACAATTAGAATAACATTAACTTACTAGTATTTCTTATCTAATAAGAAAATCTAGCATGAACTAAATTTTAGCTCTTGTTGTCGTTGTTGTTAACTCAGCTATCTCTCTATCTCACCAAAATAAAGCTTGTAGTTGACTAATTTACATCCTTTAATAAACTCTAAAATTTAGTAGTTTCTTTAATAAACTCTAAGCTTTTCTTCATCATCTTGTGTTCCCATTACTACTTTGTCAAATAGGGAAGTCAATTCTTCTGGTAGTTAGCTCACAAGTCTATTTTATTCTCTTAGTATGTTGTTGATTACCCTTGAGAATGGTATAGAATCTTGTTTAGTTTCTCTGTTAGCCTTTTGTAGCTCAGGGATTTGATGAGGGATCATATTGACCCTCATAATAAAGGTTTATGGAATTGAAATCAAGTGGTAGGAACTTTTAGCTGGTGATTGGAGCATCATTTTGTATGATTCTGCTCTATATTTATTTATTTATATTCTTATTGTTCTGAATCTAGCTTCTTCAAAGGTTCTATCTTGTGAGATTTTACTCTTACCTACTCAATCTTATCTTCATATGGAAACATGGATCTTTTTGTTTCGTTTCTCTAGGAATATGTTTGGTTTAATGATATCTATTTTATTTAGAAGTAGATTACAACGTCGTTCCCCATGGAACAACGGGAATTCTTTCTTGTCTTGGTTTATTGCCCTTACAGTCTTGAACAGAAAAAGTCCCTTACTCAACCCCGAGTTGGAATATCGAACCAAAAGAATAGTAATTAAGCATAACAGGAGAAGAAAAAACAATGGGTATCAGAACCTATTCACCACTAACTGGATACAATCAAAGGATACTGAGATTTACTTACCAGAACATAGCCTTACTCTATATTGATTAGGAGTCAGAATCTAACTCACAAGGTATAGGGAAGGAGGGTAGAATGAGATCTTGACTAGCACACAAGTTGGAAACAAGGGATTAGATAGCACCATGGGATACATATACTTTGAAAGTTACATTCCTTATGTTACGACTTTTCAAAAGCAAAAGTAAACACCTTTAGGCCCTACTTACTTGAACCTGACTTGCTCTAGAGAATATCTCATGTTCCTTGCTTACAAGCTTATGGGGTTGGTTTACGGATATAATACAAGGCAGGCCTACAAGGTTTGCAAAGGGCTTGCTTCTTCCAATAAGAAAGAACAAAAGTTCTATCTTGTGAGATTTTACTTTACCTACTCAATCTTTTCTTTATTTGGAAGCACAAATCTTTGTATTCAATTTCTCTAGTTCAATGATAACTATTTCTAATAGTTTTCGCGTTGGTCATCATAGTTTCTTCATCTAAATAACCTAGTGTCAATATTGGCACATTTTTGGAGAATTCCATGAGTTTATATGATGCAAAGAGCTTAAAGTATATAGAAGAAAAAAAGAGAAAAAATTAGTCAACCACAAGTCTTAATTTGGTGGGATGACGATTGGGAATTGTTTTGACAACAAAAAGATAAAGGCTGAAATTCAAATTATGTGAGGATTCCTTATTAGACATGAAGTAGTGGTAAGTTAAATAGATTATTCTATTTTACCTATGCTATCTTAGTTGTATAGGATTTATAAAATTTCTACTATAACAAGATTTAAATTAGAAACCCTTTTCCTAATAGAATAAAACTCTACATATATGTGTACATTCAACTCTTCATCTATAATAAGCAATCTGGAATTTTTCGAAAAACTTGAGTTTTCAACTGGAAGGTGTGATGTTTTCTTCTAAGAGTGATTCTTAGACCCTAGGAGTGATTCCTAGTTTCTTACTATCTATTCTTTGTGTTGTTCACTAAATTCTAGCAATCCTATCCTAAATTCCAGCCCACTCAAACCTAAATTCTACACATTAAACCCCGAAAACCTAAGCCTAAATTTTCAGCAATCAAACCTTAAATTACCAACTTTGCGAAATCTGAAAATTTTGCATTCCTAGCCAAAATTAACCTAATATTCTAGTAGCCTAATACCAGTCATACTTCTTAATTCTGTGTTTTTAGCTACTAGTTAAAATTCCTCTATTTGTGGTACATCAGTTTGGTATTAGAGCTTTGGTTCACGATGGTGACACATAGTGGAAGGGCATGTGGAAAGAATATTCCGCGACCAAAAGCGAGATAAAATACCTCTGAGAATTATGGAAAGATCGGACATTAATTACCTTTAATCACATGGTGCTCAAAGAACTAGTTCAGAAAATGACATTAGACTTATTTGATCAGTATTTGCCACATTCTACATCAAGGACGACTTCAGATAAGCCGGGGAGAATTGATACAAAAGAGCTTAAACTATATAGAATACGTAAAAGAGAAAAATTAGTCAAGCACAAGTCTTAATTTTGTGGATGAAGATTGAGAATTGAGTTGACAACAAAAGATAAGGGTTGAAATTTAAATTATGTAAGGATTCCTTATTAGATAAGAAGTAGTAGCAAGTTAAATATGTTATTCTATTTTACATATGCTATCCTAGCTGTATAGGATTTATAAAATTTCTATTATAATTGGATTTAAATTAGAAAACCTTTTCCTACTAGAATAAGGGTTTTAAAACTCCATTTATATGTGTGTATTCAGCTCTTTGTGAATAAGAGGCAAACTGGAAATTTTCTACGAACTTGAGTTTTCAACTAGAAGGTGTGATGCTTTCTTCTAAGAGTGTTCCTTAGACTCTAGGAGTGATTCCTAGTTGCCTACCAACTATTCTTTGTGTTCTTCACTAAATTCTAGCAACCCTACCTAAATATCAGCCTACTCAAGCCTAAATTCTATCCATATGAAACCCTGAAAACCTAAGCCTAAATTTCTAGCAATCAAACCTTAAATTCCCAACTTTACAAAGTCTGAAAATTCTACATTCTTAGCCAATATACGACCTTGAAACCAGATATTCCAGCAGCCTAATATCAGCCATATGTCCTAATTTTGTGTTTTTTAGCTACTAATTAAAAATTCCTCTATTTTCCCTACATCATTATATTATCTCCTTTCATACCGTTTACTTGAAACTATTATTTTAATGAAGCAAAGTATGAAAAGAAGGGAAAATTTAATTATGAATAAATTATCTAGTATGATAGTCTGAATTCAATTTTTGAAATTTAGACTCTAAATTTAGGTACTGTTAGAAATTGATCTTCAATTGATGTAACCACCAACTCTTATGGACATAAAGTTGTTGACGTAGGATTAATAGACTCTACATCATTTGTTCATCAAGAACATCCTCAATCTCTTCTTTAAGGTGAGGAATGGTTGGGGTTTTGATAGTTGCATTAGGAGAATGGGTAACATTGCCTCCATGATAAATAGTTAAGTTTGCGACGTTGAAGACTAATTTTCATGTTACTTGTCAATTATAGAACTTTAGCATTTGCATTTATCTTCTTAAGGATTTTATAAGGTCCAACACCTTTTGAATGAAGTTATATTTGCTCTTTGATCAACAATATTGACTAATCCTTATTTTTACCATATCTCCTTTATTAAATTTCAAGGTGAGTAGAAATCACCCAAACCACACCATTAAAAACACTTGAAATCAGTGAATTTTTAAATAAAAATGGTTTTATTTTTAAAATAAATAAAAAGGATGAAGACACATACCTCCCCTGTGATTTGGCCCATTTTTAAAAATCCCTGTGGTTCAATATTCTCAAGAAAAGATTTCTATACTTTGTTATATAGACACATACCCTTTATGTTAGTTCTTCCATCTTTTTGACGAAATTGACATATGGCATATTTCAATCCATGTCATGTCAGTTTGGTATAGTTTTTCAAAGTTAAACCTAATAGGAGGGGTGTTTATGTATGTTTGCTAAAGTATGAGGACTTGTTTTTGGTTATGAAACTATAATGATTTTTTAAGTAATTGATCAAACCACAAGGGTGGTCTGTTTCGTTTTACCCTAAAACAATTAATTTCCTGTTTGGTTTTTGGTTTTGATGTAAACCAAACCAGACCAAATAAATATGAATAAATCCACTTTAATTTGACTCTTACTATTATTAATCTATTATTATTAGATAACTTTATAAAATTTACTTTTTGCTTTAAAAATCTAAATATTACCGATATTATTATTTAAGAAAAACTACTATGATGTAGGGAAAAAATTTTTATCGAATGGTTAACTCATATTCTCTCCTTTTCTATTAATTCCCTTAATTTTTTTCTATTTTATAAAAATGAAGAAATCTATTGTGGTCGGAATCATATACTTCATATTTTGGTATGCTACAATTTACTGTGTGTCTGGGGAAAAAGCAAATTAATAAGGAAACATATATATGAATTTTGTATTTTTCATCTTGTTAGTGGGGTAATTGCTCTATTAAAATATACATGGCTCTACCCATAATTTAAAGAATATTGTAGTTTAAATTACTTGTTTTCTTATGGTAAAATTTTATACTTTTAGTCTTATTATATGGTTTTTTTAAAGAAAAATCAGTATGATTGTCTATGGGATAATTCAAAGCATTTAACTTTCTTGTATTTGAAACTTTTGTTTTGAATTTTTTCTACCAAACTATTTTTCATAAAAATATTGTTAGTAAAAATGTCATGTTTATTAATTAATGAAATCAACCATTATGTCATGTATCAAGATTTTTTTAATTTATTTAAGGGTTAATTATTCTAGATCCCCCTATAATTTGGACCTTTTATCCTTTAGTCCCTAATTTTTAAATCTATTTACCCTCCTAATATTTTGTTTTTGTATCGCTTGTATCCTTTGGCATCATTCTTCGTTAAAAAACCTAATACGTGTTATGCCACATAACACCTAAGCTAGCCACACATCGTCATCTCTCCATTCTGTCAGGTTTCTAATGAGAAATGATGCTAGGGTATGGATGAGACAAAAAAGAAAAAGAATCTTAGGAGGGTAAGTGATAGCTTTAAAAAATCAATGATTGAAGTAAAAATAGTCTAAACCACAGGAGAGTCCATTATAATTGATCCTTTATTTCAATTAAGTATCTACTCAATTGAGAACTTTTATTTGTTTTCAATACTGCTAAAAGATTATACAAATATGATTAGAAGTATTACATCATATATATACATATAGCTTTCTCATTTGTTAAAATATTATTCTATTAAAAATCAACGAGATGTTTTCTTATTTAAGTTGTGTGTAATCCTCCATTAATATGTTCATAAGCCATATGGTCTCTCCCATTATGTCAAAAGAACTTTGTTGTCTCTTGTCCTAGTCTCAACTATGTCTGCCTTTATGTTCAGCTTCTTGAGAAGTTTTATAGATGTTATGTGGTGTAAATTTGATCCATTAGTAGCTCTTAAGAATCAATCTTAAGAATGTCTCTAATGTGGATTATTTGTTCTTTAATAAGCTTAAGTCTTAAACAAACTAGGACAGTATATAACTAACATATTATTAATTTTTATGTAGTGAGGAAAACTTAGTATAAGGAAATATCTTTGTTGTCACGCCAATTCCCACTCTTCTTCCCCTCAAAATAAAGTTTGTGGTTGAGTGATCTGCTCTCGTTTGTTTCATTTAAAACCGTTTTTCTTCATCTGGCTGATCCTAATTCTCCAAAAATCTTTTATACGGTCAATTTACTTTCACATGCTCCCATCCATCTAAGCACTGGCATTCTAATATGAACACCCAGACCCACAGAGGTAGAAATACGTATTCACTATGAATGTATCAGAGCTAGTAGTGTCAGTGCACCCCGAACTCTAGATAAGTATGTTGATGAAGTTGCTAACTTTCTCATGTTGTAGAAGGTAAACATTCCATGAGTTGAGTTCTGACACCGATTGTTTGAATGTTTGTCTTGCAAATTTAGCTAATAAGACTTGTCACATGCAAAGTACTTTATTGTTACTTTATAGAGTTGGATGGAACTCATCCAATATGCTTTTATAGATCAAAATTACGCCGAGCAAACGTGAACTTCCTCTCTGCACCTGTAAAAGATGGAACAACAGGAACAGTGATAGTTCTTACAACTCCTGACGCTCAGCGAACGATGCTTGCATATCAGGTGAGGTATCTTGATTTGTTAATTAATGACCTTTCCTCGGTGTCAGAATCATATCATAACTCTTCTATGTCTATCAACCAAATATTGGGCAAATTTTTCTATATTTATAAGAGCTTATTTTCTCTTATTTCTTTTAGCATCTCATCTATCTTAAATTATTTTCTGAATTTTTATGCCAAATCATAAGTGCCACTTCAATCATAAAAAATTACACACGAATTAGCATCAGAACATGTTACTCTTTATTTCTTTTAACAAAAAATATTCTAGATATAATATGCTTGCCTAGCTGTCTGGCATGGAATAAACGGTACTGTTAACTCATTGCTTTCAAGATTCATATTGTGAACCTGCAAGGAAGATGATTGGATATAATGGCATGTGCATCATTAATCCTAAGTATAACTAGAATATAATCTCTTTTTTCTTTTCTATTCACGTTCATGTGCTGTTTCTCCAAATGATCAAATATTTTGACTGTATCAGCATGGGACTGATGTTTGTGGAGGGTACATTTCATTGTTTACTGAAATTCTTGATCAAATAATTCAGAAAACCTGCTTTATAGGTTGGATTAGTCTTACGTAAATTTTCAGGAACATGATTGTATTTTACAGTCTTCACTTCCTCTTTACTTTTGTGAATCAGAGCTAACTTGCTCTATATTTCTTTTATTAGAGACTGCAGTATATATACACATTTATAGGGTTTACAGAATAAGCTAGAAAATCTGTACAGGTATGGAAATATAATCCTAGGATACTGTATATCTATAAGATACTGCTATCTAATCTAAAAGATCTTATTATCAGATCATAATATTATGAGATATACATATCTTGACCACACTCCCCCTCAAGTTGGATCATAGTTATCTATAATGTCCAACTTGCTAATACACTCTTCAAATGCTTGTCGTTGAAGTCCCTTGGTAAACATATTAGCTGTCTGCTTCTTTGTTGGAACATAAGTTAGGCATCTTGTCCCATCATCTATCTTCTCTTTGATGAAATGTCGATCAACCTCAACTTGTTTTGTTCTCTCATGGTGGATTGGATTATGTGCCATGCTTAGGATTGTGCTTTATAGGTATCTCAAAGTCAATTCCCAATTCTGTTAGCACTCTCTTTAACCAGAGACTTTCACTCATCCCTTTTGCAACAGCTCTTAGTTCAGCTTTAACACTCCTCTTGGCTACCACCTTTTGCTTCTTACTTTACCATGTGACCAAATTTTCCCACACAAAAGTACAATATCTAATAGTTGATCGTCTATCCTCTTCTAAACTCGCTCAATTTGAATCAATATATATTTCAATTGTTCTTTGATCTCCTTTCTTGAATAGCAACCCTTTCCTTGGAGTACCTTTTAGATACCGTAGGATCTTATAGATTTCCTTGAAATGTTTTCTCCTTGGTGCATGCATATAGTGACTTACAACACTCACGGCAAAAGCAATATCTAGTCTAGTATGAGACAAATAAATTAGTCTTCCCACTAATGTTTGATATTCTTCACGATTAACAAGTTTATCATCTTCATCCCCAAACTTTGTATTGTCAATAGGAGTAGTACTTGGTTTGCGTCCTAACATTCTAGTCTCTCTCAAGAGATCAAGAATGTACTTTTTTTGTGAGATGTAAACTCCCTTCTTTGATCTTGCTACTTCCATGCCTAGAAAATACTTCATTTCCCCTAAGTTTCTCCCAATTCTTTTAACTTCAAATTCTTGTTTCAGTGCTGTCTTAAGTTTTGTGATTTCCTCTGCATTATCACCAGTATGATAATATCATCATCATACACAATCAAAATTGTCTTGTTACCTTCTCTAATTCTGAAAAAACATTGTATGATCTGACTGTACTTGTGTGTATCCTTCTGTTTTAAGGACTTTGGCAAATCTCTCGAACCAAGCTCGTGGTGATTGCTTCAGTCCATATGGAGATGTTCTTAGTCTACATACTCTATTTTCTCCTTCCTCATCAAACCCTGGGAGTTTCATATACACTTCTTCCTTGAGTTGGCCATTCAAGAAAGCGTTTTTGATATCAAGTTGCTGAAGTGGTCAGTTAAGGTTAACAGCTACTGATAACAATAATCTAATAGTGTTTAGTTTGACCACATGCGCAAATGTTTCCTTGTAGTCCATCCCATAGGTTTGAGTATAGCCTTTAGCTACCAATCTCACTTTATACCTCTCAATGGAGCCATCAGTCCTATATTTGACTGTAAATATCCACCTACACTTCACGGGCTTCTTTCCTTTTGGCAGATCAACTTCTTCCCATGTTTCATTCTTTCCAAGTGCCCTTATTTCTTCAAAAACTGCTTCTCTCCATTCTGGAACTTTAAGAGCTTCTTGAATATTTTTGGGGATATCAATTCTATCCAAATTAGCAATAAAAGCTTTATGTTGAGAAGATAGAGCTTCAAAAGAGACAAACCTCTCAATCGGATGCATAGTACATGATCTAGATTTCTTTCTTAAGGCAATTGGCCATTCTAAATCTGTGTTGTCTTTTTGATCCTCACTGCTCTGAATTTCTTCAATAGGGACCTGCACTAGTTTAGAGATTGGCATAGCTTCGGGGGTAGGAAGTGTACTACTTGCTTTCTTCCTCTGAGAGTACACCTTGAGTGTATGATCATGTATATCTATTTTTGTATTAAGATTTGTCTCTATAGGAGATGGCATAGGCATTGGGATGGGTTCAGGAACAGATATAGGTTCAGGTTTAGGCTGAGATTCATCACTACCAAACTCACTCCAATACTCCCCTTGAATCGAAGACTTGGGATAGAAGAAACCTGTCTCAGAAAAAGAGACATCACAGCTAACAAACAACCTTTTTGATATAGGATCATAGCATTTCTACCACTTTTGTGTAGCAGAATAACCTAGAAACAAACATTTTTTGGCTCTTGGATCAAGTTTATTGTGTGAGAAGCTGTGAATAAAAGTTGTGCACCCGAAAACCTTTAAAGGAAGGTTAGTTTCACGATGAGTGGTAGAGGTTTCTTGAAATTCTGGAGAGGTGTTTTGAAAGAAAGAACATGACTAGGCATTCTATTAATAAGATAAGTTGCACTAAGAATAGCATCCCTCCAAAAAATTTTTTGGAACATTACTAGTGAACATCAAGGCCCTAGCTACTTCAAGAAGATGTCTGTTTTTCCTTTCAGCAATCCCATTTTGTTGAGGACTATTGACATAAGTACTTTTGTGGCCAATCCCATGTTTTTGGAAGAACGTATGAAGATGTTGATTAAAATATTTAGTGCCATTGTCAGTATGAAGGACTTGAATGCTAGTTTGCAATTGATTTTTTATCATTTGATAAAAATTGATGAATAGAGTAGAGGCTTCAGCTTTGTCTTTCAAAAGAAACACGCAACACAAACGAGTATGGTCATCAATGAATGTAATGAACCATTTTGAATTGGTTCTATTAGGAACACTAGATGGCCCCCAAAGATCACTATGGATAAGTGAAAAAGGTTTTGTGGATTTGTATTTGGATCTTGTAAAGGAACTTCTTTGATGCTTAGCAAATTCACAAGCATCACAATGAACACAAAGATCTTTATTTATTGAGATGTTTGGAAACAACCGTGACATATGTTGAAAGTTTGGATGACCTAATCTCTTATGACATTACACTAGTTCATCAGCCTTAGGAACAACCACACTATTACCCAAGCTATAAGGAGTAGATTGACTTTCTTCATCTTCAAAGGAATATACTCCATCCACCTCTTTAGCATTGCCAATCATCTTCCCCAGTGATAGATCTTGTATAACACAATGAGTAGGGAAAAAATGAGCGCTACAATTAGCTTCTTTTGTCAACTTACTGACTGCAGAAGATTACATTCTAGATTAGGAACATGTAGAACAAAATTTAGTTTTATAGAATCTGTTACTTTGATATCTCCTTTTCCTGCAACTGAAGAGGAATCACCATTTGCTACCTTATCCTTTTCATGTTGAGCACATGGAACATATGTATTAAATAGATTATAATCATCTGTCATATGATCCGAAGCTCTAGAATCAACTATCCGCTTCTTCCTACCACATGAAGATAAAAAGGCATTTATGATATTACTTCTCATAGTAGCATTAGCAACTGTGTTTGCCTTCTGTTGGTTGCTGTCATTTTGAAGATTCTGTAGTACTTCCAATAGTTTCCCTAGTGGAATATTCAGTTCACCTCGTTGTTTCTGACTATCTTCAGATTTTGTTGTTCCTCCCTCACTAGATACTTGATAGCCTTGGTTTTTTTTCCCATTTTTTGTTTCCAGTCTAGAGGCTTTCCATGAATGTCTTAGCATGTGTATTAGTTGTGACCACTTTGTTTACAATGCTCACACCACTTCTTATGATTTTTCTTATTGGATTCACCACGTGACATCAGGGCACAAGCTTCATTTGTAGATACTGGAGTTAAATTTAGTTCTTTCGGTTCTTCTTTTAGCATGATTTTCCTCCTTGCTGCTTCCCTCCTAACTTCAAAAAATACTTCCTTAGCTGAAGGCAAAGGCACTCTACTTAAGATTCTTCCATGAACATCATCCACTTTTTTGTTGAGACCAGCAAAAAATTCAAAGACTCTCTCCTTTTCAATTTTCTGGTTATACATCACTGCATCTTCCTTGCACCTCCACTCTTCATCTGACAGAAGGTCAAGTTCTTGCCACAATGCTATCATTTCAACCTAATATTCTGTAACTTCTCTGTCACCTTGCTTCATTTGCCACAACTTTGTTTTTATCTCATAAATTCTTGATGCATCCTCTTCATTAGAGTATGACTGTCGCACTCCATCCCAGGTTTCTCAAGTTGTCGGCAGAAACCTAAAGGTCCGTTTGATTGGTGATATCATGGCACTGATAAGCCATGATGAGACCATGGAATTATCTATCTCCCATTGTCGTGCAGCTTGTAAGTTTGTTGAGTCTGGAACGTTCGCATCACCGATGATAAAGCTCAGCTTCCTTCGTCCTCCAATGGTGAGTTTCATAGCTTGAGCCAACTCCTGATAGTTTGTTCCATTCAATTTATCAGAAACAATGATAATTGAAACTCCCCCAATACTAGATGTCATTGATGACTGACCTCCAATCTGGTTTGAGTTTGGATTTGCCGTGGAGGATCCCTCAAGATTGGAAGTCATTTCTTGACTTTCAAGGGTTGTCTCCTCGGTTTCACCATCTCTTTCACGTGGCTATGATACCATGTGAATTAGAGCTAATTTGCTCTATATTTCTTTTATTAGAGACTGCAGTATATATATATACATGTATAGGGTTTACAGAATAAG
>JANZLD010000006.1:34646451-34659104 GCA_026413575.1 Erythroxylum carthagenense | reverse complement strand
TTACAATAAAAAATAAAAAATAAATTGAGTAAATTCATTGTAAAAAGTTTTTTTATTTACCATATAATAAATTTTCGATAAGATTAACGCACCTTATCAAGTCGATGAATGGGCATGACGACCTACAACACTTAGGAGCAATGGGGAACGAAAAGACAGATAGGGCCTAACCAATGATAATCATTGTGTTGTTTTCGCGTATAGGATTTGAATGGCAAAATATGAAATTAAGTCCAAATCACGAGGAGTGTTTAGGGAGTAAAGAGAATCTTGTTAAAGAAGGTAGTTGGTGAAAACACATTGCCAATTCTTGCTAACGCGTTTAAGATTAGAATTTGTCGTTAGCTAAGCAAAGTCAAAATTTTTAATTTTTAATTAGGTGATTAGAAAAACTTAGTTGAAATATTAATTATGTCAATATTTTTATAGAATCAATTTTATGTAAAATATTAATGACCAATTAAGCCTCCAGATTCATATGTTATAATCATTTTTGAATGTATATTTATTATTTAACGCGAATGCTTACTTGATCAGTAATCTTTTAAGTAGAAGCTTAAAAATATTATAGACAAAAATAATTTTATTAATTAAATTAAATTTAAAAAAACGGTAACAAAAAGAATATAATAAGTTGGATTCCATGACGCTTCAGCTGACGCTTCTACTGACGTGATCAGGACTTTTATGGTTTACAGCTAAGGGCAGTGCTTTGGTAATTTCTAACTTAAGAGACAGGGAGCGGAATCCAATCATAAGATATATTAGTAATCTTTTACTGTTATTGTGGTTGCGATAAAAATGTTCTTTTAAAAAAGGATTAAACTTATTGTCAAAGATGGTTTATAAAGCATAAAAATAAGCTTTTTTATAAATTGTTTATTATTATTATTATTTAACCAAACAAAATAATGTTGGATACCCATTTATGTCTTTTGCCATTTTAGTTAGTAGAGCCAATCAGGGACGGAGCCACATGTAGTCTTGGGGAGGGGGGGATTTGGCCCCACAAGGTTTTTTAAATTATATATATATATATATATAAATGGAGTTATTTAAGGGTCAGTAATATATTGGGCCCTTAAAATTTAAAAAAATTAAAATTTAGGCCCCCTTACTTTAATTTTCTGGCTCCGTCATTAATGCCAACATCTCCTCCTCGTCCAACCTTTCTCAGTCCAGCTTCCTTGCATTGACCTTTTAAAAAAAAAGAATTTATTTTTATGTTAAGCATGGTCTTACTTCAAATAACGTATTTATTGTAAATATATTTAAAATTTTGTATTTTCTTAAATAAAATCATAGGCATTACCGTTCTCCTTATGTTTTGGTTCCAATGAAGTCCTTGTATACTTTTCGTATTAAAATGTTACCAATCAAGTCATTTCAAATCTCACTTAATGGGAAACGGCAGATTAGTACTAATAAAAAATTTAGAAAATACTTCTTTTTGATGTTAAAAATCCTTTGTATAGACACGTATTATTGGATTTTGTTTCTTTTTTATGCATATGTTTCTAAAATAACTTGATCAATTTTATTCATACATAAGAATTCACGTGACTCTTAGATTTGCTTAATTTGATTTTTAAACATACCTTATTTTATTTGTAAAAGGAAAAGTTTAAATACGAACTTCTACTTAACATGAGATTGATTTCTATATTACTCTCTTTGTTAACATGATATCAATAACGTTTTTTTCCTTAATTCTTATAATATTATCTTACTAAGTAATACGAGAGTTCTTATTTTGTCAATTTATATATAAATTCCTAATCAAGTTTTATATGTAACAAGTAGCATGAACCGTATAACATGTCTCTGATCTTACATGAAAGGAAAATAAACAAAGTAAACACATAAATACTTGTTTTTGGTTCCATCATACTTTTGGAGGTGCTTTTCGAGGCCAAAACAAGCTTTGATCAACTAGAACCTCCACAAAAACTCCTCAGAAAGACGTGGTTAATAGTTTTTTTTACAATTTTCTCAAAACATAAGCTTTTTTAATGGGTCAAATAATTTGGATGCTTACGAATAATATGAGCAATTGCAGAAGACCTTAACCTATTTATATAGCTTCTATATCAAGCTTCTTCATCACAGGCACGATATGGGTTCAGTCTACATTAATTGATGTTCATTTTCTCTTAAACTTCGACCCATTAGTTTAGATCATTTATTGAGCCACTTTATTATATTTATCTAAATCAAATTTATGTAACTTAACCGATAAGTTATTGAAAATTAGTCAAATGCGCAATTAATTGTTGTCCATCTTTATAAAAAATATATAACACTCTCCCCCTTGAACAATAATTAATTGTAATATTTATTCAAGTTTGAAAACAGTTCTAAAAATTCAGTTAAGGCACGCTACTATATTGGTACCAAGTTTTAAAATTAAAACATTTAATCCAAAGATAATGAAAGTCAAACATTCTGTCTCGCAAGGCTTTCGATACCGAAAAATATTAAATAAATGTGTCATGTATTACATAGGTCTGATATAATCACACATATCTAATACCTTACTAACATGAATAAGAAAATAGAGTATGACAAAATAGGATGATACCTGTATGATCTTATATATATCATCTTTCGTTTGTAGGTCTTGATTTCTCTAAACCTTATGATAAACTGCATATGTTAAATTGCATCAAAGAGATCTTGTTTTCTCTTACTGAATACTAAACTGCATTTAAAAACTTTTATGTTCTTTAACCGAATGATAAACTTTATTAGAGAACCTTTATGGGATTAAAAACTTATATTCCCTATATCATGTTAAAAAAAACTCATGGATATCCATATTAAACTGTAAGTGTCTCAATGACATAAGCTTAAGGTCAAACTGTATATAAGTCCGATGACCTTTTAAATGCTTAAGATCCACACAAATCTTAAGACTTTTACATGTATTATGACTTTACATAATAATAGGTATTACTGAGGATAAAAAGATAAGCACCTTTATTAATAAACAATCATAATGTCATAATTCATTAAAAAAAACCGTACAAACATATAAGGAGCAAATATAACGATCCTTAACTAACACTATCTAAGGACTTTAACACATCCATACTGGATACATGTCTTTTAATCATAAGTGGGCAAAGTCCTTTAGTTAAAAGATCGGCTAGTATCTCCTTAGTTCACCTTTCTATATCAACTTCTTAATAGTCAAGTATTTTTTTGACAAAAAATGCTTAGACCTTATGATATTCTTATTGTTGTTACTAAACATCACAGCAACAAGGTTATCACAATACAACCAACTGGGTTTAGCTATAGAATCTATTACAAACAATTCAAAAATTAAGTTTCTAAACTAAACCACCTGTGAAGCAGGTTCATAGTATGCAACAAACACTACATGCTTGGTTGAGAAAGTCACTAGTATCTACTTGACACTCTTCCGTGATACTGCCCCATTTGCTAACATAAAGATGTAACCTGAAGTGGACTTTTGATCATCCAAACATATAGCAAACTCAGAATTCGTATACCCCACAAGGCTTAGATTGTTGACCCTTCTATATGTCAACATATAATTCTCGGTACCCTTTAGGTATATCAACACTCGCTTAACTGCATTTCAATGATCTATACCTGAGTTAGCCAAATATCGATCTAGCAGTCCAACAATAAACACAATGTCCAACCTAGTGCACACCTGGGCATACATAGGCTTCCAACTGCACTAAAGTATGGAACATTCCTCGCAACCTCTCTCTCAACTTCATTCTTTGGACACTATGTAAAAAATTCTCTCTATGAGAGATTAGTGCTACAATAGGTCTACAATTAACCATATTAAATCTTTGTAACACTCGCTCAATGTATGCTCTTTGCAAGAGGCCCAATGAGTGATGAGATCTGCCTTGGTGAATCTGTATACCTAGACAAAAGATGCTTCACCAAGATCCTTCATGTCAAAATGCTTAGCCAAAATTTGTTTAACTTCATGCAATATGGTCAAGTCATTTTATGCGAGTAATATCTTCCACATACAGTAGTAGGAAGATGACTTTGCTCCCTTTGACCTTGTAGTACAAGCATCTTTTAACTTTGTTTTTCACGAAGCCAAAAGAGGTCAAATTTCCTATGCCCTTTATTGCTATATCTTAAGACTTTCACATGTATTATGACTTTACATAATAATAGGTATTACGAAGGATAAAAAGATAAACATCTTTCTTATTAAACAATCATAGTATCATAATACATTAAAAAAACGTACAAACATATAAGGAGCAATTATAACGATCCCTAGCTAGCTCTGTCTAAGGACTTTAACACATCCATACTGGATACATGTCTTTTAAACACAAATGGGCGAAATCCTTTAGTTAAAAGATCGGCTAGGATACATGTCTTTTCCTATGCCCTTTCTTCTTGCAAAGAAAGCCCTCATGTTCTTTAAATCTTGTGGACCCTTTGTAATGTTAAACTGACAAGTCTGTATATGCAGAGAGGGTTTGGATTTCTTAACTTTGAACTTTTGAGACTTAGCCTTCCTCTTGCCTTTGGCTGCATACCAGGTTGTATAAGGAGTGTCCTTCAACTTCTCCTCAGCTGCAACCCATCAGAAAATCAAGGCATTGACATCCCAAGCCTCATCTTGGGAAATGTATGAAGTGACCAGCATTTCAAACTCTCGTGGGGAGTATTACGTGCTTATTACTTTATCAATGTATCAGGAATGCGAACATCCTGTGCCTTTAGTTTACTTTGAAGGTAGACCACTCTTATAATGTATTCCATTACACCTCCTTCTCTAGTATACCTCATGGAGAACAAATCCTTAATCAAGGTGCTCAACTTAGCATTGGATGAGACCTTGTATCTTTGGGAAACATTGTCCATAAACTTCTTTCCTATGGTGGTGTCTGGTAGTTCACTCAGTAGATGATTTGGGATTAACCTCTTAATGGTTAAATAGCACATCCTGCTTGACCACTCCCAAATCGCAAAGGTTGCCTTATCAACTTCTGAGCTAATGTCCTTAAATAGAGAAGGTCTCTTTGTTAGCATGACTAAGTTGATGTCCGCCTTCTCCAAGACAAACTCGATATCCTTCTTCTACTTTTTGAAATTGAAATCGGTCAGGATTTTAATGGTGACAACATTGTTGTTAACAGAAAATGTGACTGCAAAAAACAATGGAAAAATCAGTACAAATGCAAGATAATAGTAATACTCAAAGTGTTAAAAAAGTATCTATATCATCACACACATTATAAAACATCTGTAGGCTGAATAAATAGTATATGCAATTAAATCTCTACATGAAAGTAATCAGAGTACACATCATCAACTCGTATGACACTACCATTTGTGGGCAAATAGATCATTTAAGCGACAACTTTTTTTTTCCATCTAATGTTTTTATACACATCTCAAAATTTTATATAAGGCCAACACTTGTAGGCAAATAATCAAACATGAGACCATAGACATCTCCCATCATGTAAGCAGATTCAAATACTAACTTGAATAAAAATAAAAAAATTCGTTTTTAGCCACATAATCACGTAACTGCTCTGATATCATATGTAACACGTAGCATGAACCTTATTATGTGTCCCAAATCTTATGTGACAGGGAAATAAACGAAGTAAATGCATAAATACCTATTTTTGGTTACATTATAAGTTTGAAGATCTTTTCGAAGTCAAAACGAGCTTCGATCAATCGGGACCTTCACGAGAACTTCTCACTAAGACGTGGTCAATGCCTTTCTACAGTTTTTCTCAAAGCGTAAACTCTCTTAACAGATTAGAAAATCTGGATGTTTACGAATGATATGAGGAACTACAGGAGATTTTAATCTATTCATATAGCTTTCATATTAGGTTTCTTCATCACAGGCCTGATATGAGTCCGCTTAATACTGATTGATGCCTATTTTCCTCATAAACTTCGACTCATTGACTTAGATTATTTATTGGATCACTTTATTATATTTATCTGCATCAAATTCGCATAACTTAATCGATAAGTTATTGAAAATCAATAAAATGCAATTAGCTGTTATCCAACTTTATAAAAAAAATGGCTAACATTATAGAAAGATATATCTGAATGTGGATAGTTTGTTTTAGCATAACTAGATAATTATGCCAACTTTCTAATGTTTATAAGCAAGTTAAATTGTATGAAAGTAATGTACGTTTTCATCGCTAAACCTATACCAGGTAATTTCATTCAATCCGTTATTTTTTATTGGAACATGACAACAGCATTTTTGAAAAAATGCATGGTAATCAATTTGAAAGTTAGAAGTCAAAAAGAGTTGTATTTGTTGGTTTGGTGGGTTGGAAGAAAACACACTCCTAATCTTTTGCATTTAAGAAAAAGTCGCGGTTCCTAGGTTTACTCCGTTTGGTCCCAACGCAAGTAAGAATTTTTCCTCGCCCTGTCCAAAGCTTCAACTACTCCCATCTATCCAACGCAAACACACAAAAATTGGAACACAAATCTAGTTCTGCCTTTTAACGCGTTCTATGTTTCTGTTCCAAAACCAAGAATCTCTCTCTCTAAAATTGAATATTAGTAAAAAAGAAAACCACATCTCAATCTCGTTCATTTTTCTCATAAAGTAACTTTGTATAAGCAAGCTCCCCTCCCTTAGTGCCTGGTAGGCCCCCTTCGTTTCTCTCTCCATATTGTTCTGATCATGGGCTTTTTCATTCTGTTGAAGATCGCTTTCTCTAGTGTTTGACAACCAAGACCAGTCGATCTCTGTTGCTCTGCTTCCTTTGTTATCCTTTTGTAAGCTATATGGACTGAGTCACCCCTTTTCTTTTATGAAACTACTACTTTTTTTTTTGTGTGAGTACATTGTTGGATTTTTTTTTCCCTGCTTAAGAAAGGTGGCGTGGTATAGCTTTGAAAAGTTGCTTTCTTTGCTTTGGTATTTTGGTGCAATGAGATTCCGGATCTTAAGTTTTTTTCTTTTCAAGTTGGAAAGGACACTGTATTGTTTCTTCCTTGATGTGTTTTTGTCTGTGCTCTTCTTTACATGGACTTCCTTTTGGAATGCTAAGACTTTGATTTAGTTTTAGCTGATTACTACCTTTCTTTTGCTACCGTGTTCGTTCGCCGAGAAAATTTCGGGCAAAGAAAGGAACGTGGTTTTGATCTTACGCATCTCATTGTGTTTTTTGGCAATAACCAGTTAAGTTCATTTCTACTCTGCTGTCTCTTTGGCGTGAGCTTCTTGGCGATTGTTGAGTCTCTACCCCTTATAGCGCATTTCTCTTGCCCATTAAATCGAGATTCAATTGATCTGTAGATTGCTTCAACATGTCAGATAGGCTGTCCGGTTTGTCCTGGAATATTTGGACTTGTTTTGAACCTTAAGTAGCCTCTTGATAGTTCTTTCCTGTAGTTGGGTAATCAGATGCTCTAATTTATCATGATCTGTTGTTAATTGTATTGATCTGTAAATAGACTAGTCAATATAAGCTATTGACAACCAAGTAGATGTCAAGTTGTTGCTTAAGAGCTTTTATTTGAATCTATGACCTGAGTTGTCTCTTTCAAAATTTTTATGGAGTTGTAACTTTTATTGATCTCAGGAGCTGAATTAACATCAGCGTTATTATTGAACTATGGCGTCAAAATCATTTAAACTTAGCCGATCAAATCTATCAATAAGTTCTGATGCCACTGATTCTCAAAAGCCACCGTTGCCTCCTACCGTCACATTTGGCCGGAGAACCTCCTCGGGCCGTTATGTCAGCTATTCAAGGGATGATCTCGATAGTGAATTAAGCAGTCACGATTTCATGAATTATACAGTGCACATACCACCTACCCCTGACAATCAACCTATAGATCCATCCATCTCACAAAAGGTTGAGGAGCAATATGTATCAAATTCACTTTTCACAGGTGGCTTTAATAGTGTCACTCGTGCTCACCTAATGGACAAAGTGATTGATTCTGAGACAAGCCATCCCCAAATGGCTGGTGCTAGGGGATCTTCTTGTGCAATTCCAGGTTGTGATGCAAAAGTAATGAGTGATGAGCGTGGAATTGATATACTTCCCTGTGAGTGTGATTTTAAAATTTGTAGGGACTGCTATATCGATGCTGTGAAAACTGGGGGTGGAATCTGTCCGGGTTGTAAAGAACCATATAAAAACACTGAATTGGATGAAATTGCTGTAGATAATGGAAGGCCCCTTCCACTTCCTCCCCCAGGCACTGCTTCAAAAATGGAGAGGAGGCTGTCACTTATGAAGTCAACAAAGTCAGTACTGATGAGGAGCCAGACTGGAGATTTTGATCACAATAGATGGCTATTTGAAACAAGGGGAACTTATGGTTATGGGAATGCTATATGGCCAAATGATGGCGGCTTTGGGGGTAAAGAAGATGATGTTGCTGAGCCCAAGGAGTTGATGAACAAACCATGGAGGCCACTTACTCGGAAACTGAAGATACCAGCTGCTGTAATTAGCCCATACCGGTATAGTTTTTTTAAACCTTATTTATACTGCCCTGTAACATCCAGAGGGATCTGATATTCTATCACTGTTTTGAAATGACTTTGCTAAGTCAAACGCCACATATTGATGCACAGCAATATTCATTAACTGTCAATTTTCAGTTTTTAGTTTATATCATTCTTTGTTTTCTTGCATGGTGCCACAAGAGACGGAGACTATAATTGCATGCAAGAACTTTAACAGAAGTCAGAGTGACTAACATGTATTGTTTATACACAACTCCCTAAATAATCTTCAAGTTGATTAGCAGGAAAGCGATTCCCATGACTTGTAAACTTACATTTGAATACTTCTAACTTTGGTTGTCATCTTATAGTTAAATATTTAATAAAATGTGAATATAAATGTTAGTTTTTTTTTAAATTTTTTTGGGTGCCACTCAGCCATAATGATGATTTTCACTTATGATTTCTGTGTATCTATTCATGCAGGCTTCTTGTTTTTATTCGCATTGTTGCCCTTGGATTATTTTTACAATGGAGGGTCAGCCATCCCAACTATGATGCAATTTGGCTTTGGGGAATGTCAATTGTTTGTGAGATTTGGTTTGCTTTTTCTTGGCTTCTTGACCAACTGCCCAAGCTGTGCCCAATTAATCGTGCTACAGACCTTAATGTCTTGAAGGAGAAATTTGAAACATCCAGTCCCAGCAATCCCACAGGAAAATCTGATCTCCCTGGCATAGATGTCTTTGTGTCCACTGCAGATCCAGAGAAAGAGCCACCTCTTGTTACTGCAAACACGATCTTGTCAATTCTAGCTTGTGATTACCCTGTTGAAAAGCTTGCTTGTTATGTTTCTGATGATGGTGGTGCACTTCTGACATTTGAAGCTATGGCAGAAGCTGCAAGTTTTGCTAACATATGGGTTCCATTTTGCCGTAAGCATAATATTGAGCCAAGGAATCCTGAATCTTACTTCAATTTAAAGAGGGACCCTTACAAGAACAAAGTTCGACCAGATTTTGTAAAGGATCGCAGAAGATTGAAGCGTGAATATGATGAATTCAAGGTCAGAATCAATGGCTTGCCAGATTCTATTCGCCGCCGCTCTGATGCATACCATGCTCGGGAAGAAATCAAGGCTATGAAGCTTCAGAGAGAAAACAGGGAAGATGAAGCTGTGGAGACTGTTAAGATTCCAAAAGCTACGTGGATGGCTGATGGTACGCATTGGCCAGGAACATGGGTGAATCCTTCATCCGAGCATGCTAGGGGTGACCATTCTGGTATAATACAGGTGTGAGGTTGATACCAAATTTGTCTGTTATTCCAATTTTGAAATGGACTGAAATTAATCCCATCCGATTTATATACTATAGATATTGCAAGAGGAAGTCTTTATAATATTTTTATTTCTTAAACATAATACCAAAGTACCCATCATGGATGAAAAATCACACACAAAGAGAGGGCTATGAAAAAAATGATGATGATTTTATTTCACATGATGCAGGTGATGTTGAAACCTCCTAGTGATGAACCACTACTTGGAACTGCTGATGATGCAAAGATAGTGGACCTAAATGATGTAGATATACGTCTCCCATTACTTGTCTATGTTTCTCGTGAGAAGCGTCCAGGCTATGATCACAACAAGAAGGCAGGGGCCATGAATGCACTTGTTCGAGCCTCCGCCATTATGTCCAATGGTGCTTTCATCCTCAACCTTGATTGTGACCACTACATTTACAACTCTCAGGCCCTCAGGGAAGGCATGTGCTTCATGATGGATCGAGGAGGTGACCGCATCTGTTATGTCCAGTTCCCTCAGAGGTTCGAGGGTATTGACCCTTCTGATCGATATGCTAACCACAACACTGTATTCTTTGATGTGAACATGCGCGCCCTTGATGGTCTTATGGGGCCAGTCTATGTTGGAACTGGGTGCTTATTTAGAAGGATTGCAATTTATGGATTTGACCCACCACGATCGAAAGAACATCACCCAGGATGCTGCAGTTGCTGCTTTTCTCGCAAGAAACATTCTTCAATTGCAAATACCCCTGAGGAGAACAGGGCACTAAGAATGGGTGATTCTGATGATGAGGAGATGAATCTTTCCCTGTTTCCAAAGAAGTTTGGCAACTCAGCTTTTCTTATTGATTCAATTCCAATTGCAGAGTTTCAAGGTCGCCCTCTCGCGGATCACCCTGCTGTTAAGAATGGACGTCCGCCTGGTGCTCTTACCATTCCTCGTGAGCCTCTCGATGCATCTACTGTTGCAGAGGCAATCAGTGTAATCTCTTGCTGGTATGAAGATAAGACTGAGTGGGGACAGCGGATAGGGTGGATTTATGGTTCTGTTACTGAAGATGTTGTCACTGGGTATAGGATGCATAACAGAGGATGGAAATCGGTATATTGTGTCACCAAGCGTGATGCATTTCGTGGCTCTGCTCCAATCAATCTTACTGACAGGCTTCATCAAGTTCTAAGGTGGGCTACTGGGTCTGTTGAGATTTTCTTCTCCCGCAACAATGCCCTCTTAGCCAGCCCTAAGATGAAGATTTTGCAAAGAATAGCATATCTCAATGTGGGAATCTACCCTTTCACCTCTATCTTCCTGATTGTCTACTGCTTCCTTCCTGCACTTTCCCTCTTCTCAGGCCAGTTCATTGTTCAAACTCTCAACGTTACTTTCCTCACTTACTTACTGACCATCACCGTGACTCTGTGCCTACTTGCTGTGCTCGAGGTCAAATGGTCCAGCATTGAGCTAGAAGAGTGGTGGAGGAATGAGCAATTTTGGTTGATTGGAGGTACTAGTGCTCATCTTGCTGCAGTTCTTCAGGGGCTCTTGAAAGTCATGGCTGGAATTGAAATTTCATTCACGTTGACTTCAAAATCAGGTGGTGATGATGTGGATGATGAGTTTGCTGATCTGTACATTGTTAAATGGACATCCTTGATGATACCACCAATCACCATAATGATGGTTAACTTAATTGCGATAGCTGTTGGATTTAGCCGGACAATCTACAGTGTTATACCTCAGTGGAGCCGTTTAATAGGTGGGGTGTTCTTCAGCTTCTGGGTCTTGGCTCATCTCTACCCCTTTGCTAAGGGCTTGATGGGAAGAAGGGGAAGGACACCTACAATCGTGTTTGTGTGGTCAGGACTCATCGCAATCACCATATCCCTCCTTTGGGTGGCAATCAAGCCACCATCAGGTACCAACCAAATTGGAGGTTCATTCCAGTTCCCTTGATCGATCATTCTTTTCATGAGCTAAATTTGTCCTTTTCAAGTCTATCATGCTAGAGAAACTAGGCATGCCTTGGTTGCTCTTATCCATTTTGTCTAGTGAGGACTTCCATTGCAGTGCTGTAAAAGATGGATGGAACTTAGAAGAGGAGAGATCAATACTTTGTTTCTTGGTGATGATTTGTTACTTATTAGAGCTTATTGTTTCTACACATTACATCACTGCTAGGGCTGGTGCTTCTTGTATTCTTTTGTACCTTGTACAAAGACGAGTGCCCACAGGGATATTTCTCTCTCTCCCTCTTTTTTTTTTTTAATTTATTTAATCACATGCTGTATTCTGTAGAAAACGGATGAAAATTTGTGTTAGCATCTCTGGTCAGGAAGCTCATGTATGGTAATGACATGCGATTTAAACCTGTTCATGAGTGCTGTTAAGGAAGAGTTAGATGCTATTATGTAGTGTCCTTAAGCCAGGGATTAAATTCCAAATAATTTGATTTGATATGGATAGAGATGGGTCTTCTAAAAGTTTGACTCTTCCAAGACGAAACCACCACAGTTGTCTGTAGCTGTGGAATATCAATATTTGTATATTGCAAATGGAAGTCATCCTACATGCAATATTCAACTTGTAAAAGACTTGAAGTTCCACAACGATTGTTTACCATTTGTCTTCAACTTCTAACTATTTATGCTGATGTAATATATAATATAGCATTCAAACAATATTTAGTTTCATTATCATCCTTTGTTTATATATCTGATCACGATGGCATACTTTAAATCGAGATTGAATTTCGTATATTATCAAATTCTGAATTCATAGATTACCAAGGCAATGGAGTTGGATTGTAACTGCCATTATTAAGGGCAAAGACGGAGCTATATTGGGACTTGGGGGGCCAGTGGGCCC
>JANZLD010000006.1:34617963-34636574 GCA_026413575.1 Erythroxylum carthagenense | reverse complement strand
GTTTCAAGTTTATGTTTCCAGCAGGCCTATTAATCTTCCGCGGGTCTTTTCTTTAAATGTATAATTAACATGTTCCACGTCACGCTCTCATGTCCGATGTTGGGCTCCGACAGTGGGGTCCAACATCCGATGTTGGGCTCCAGCAGCGGGGTCCAACAGTTCTGCTTACATGTTGGGGGATGCCCTTAGTCTCATGTTTGGTTATTCTGCCCACAAGAGTTGGCTTTAAGTGAGATTTTGAGATGTGCATAAAGAAATTAGATGGAAGAATGCATAAAGACATTATATGGAGGAAAGTCATTGTTTAAATGATATATTCGCCCACAGGTGGTAATGTCATAAGAGTTGGTGGTATATACTTTGATCTTTTTTATGTGGAGGTCTAATTGTATATATTATGTATTCAGCCCTCAAGTGTTTTATAATATTTGTAATTGGATGCTCGGTACTGATACTATTTTATGATTTTTTGTCAACAATATCAGTGTCATCATTGAAACCCTCACTGGTTTCAATTTGAAGAAGTGGATAAAGGATGTATTGAGTGTAATGGAGACTGTAAATATTGATATGGCCATTCATATGGAATGGCCATGTCTACCTACATCCAATAGCTCAGAGGCTGATAAAGTAGCCTATGCAACATGAGATCGATCAAATAGATTATAATACATGACCATTAAGAGATCTATATATGCCCATCTACTCAGTGGACTTTCGGAGACAAACATAGCACGGGAGTTTCTTGATAATGTCTCTTAGAGGAACATGGTCTTGATTAATGCTGAGATAAGTGCCTTGATGAAAGAATTATTCTCTATGAGGTACATTAAAGAAGTGGTAGTGAGGGAGTACATATTAAGAATGATCTATCTCTATAGTAAACTTAAGGCATTGAATATTCCTTTTCTTGATATCTACATAGTTCGCCATGTTCTGAGCACACTCCCTCCAGAGTTTAGTATTCTAGTAGTGACATATTGTGCATAGGATGAGGAAAGGGACTTCAATGCTTTAATTACCCATAATGTTGCCGAAGAGGAGAAGTTAAAGAATTCTGCTCATAAGGTCCTCTCAGTAACTAAAGGAAAGGGGCCAAGCTCGGAAGGGTCAAAGGTAAGAGGTCCAAATCTTCTCTATATGCTGATGTTGGTCAATCTAGTCTTGGTAATGGTCGGGGGGTGTTAGAGGTATAAGGCCTGGAAGGAAAAACATAAAAAGTCAAGTAAAGCTTATCAATTTATGAAAATAATTTTGCTATAGTCATGTCCAGTTCCTAGTGGCTAAATAGCGGAGCATCTAATCATGTTGCCTTCACGACGCAATGATTCATATCCAAGATAGAGCCAACTAAAGGGAAGGAGAAACTAATAGTTGGCTTGGCAACAATGAAGAAGCAGATGTAATATCTATAGGGGATGCATATTTGAGCCTAGATACAAAGTTCATTTTAATTTTTACACGATACATTTTATATATCAACTTTTAGACATAATTTGATCTTTGTATCAATTTTAGACAAAGAAGGTTATAGTTTTGTAATTAATGCTTCTATTGTGAAATTGTCGTTTAATACAAAACATATTGGTACAACTTTCTTATCATATGGTTTATATAGAATATGTCTTGCCCCGAATTATATATATGCATATCTTGCCAAACAGGTTATGAAAAATAGAGCCCTGATAAAGAATGAGTCATACATGTTATGACATAAAAGGTTAAGCCATATTTCCAAAGCTAAGGTTGAGAGATTGATTAAAGATAATAGTTTTACAACTTTAGATTTTGATGATCTGAGAAACATGTGTTGACTGTTGCATACGCAAGTTGACCAAAATAAAGAAAAGGGGTCAACTCAAGCATCTGACTTGTTAGACCTCATACATATGGATATTAGTGGATCCTATACAACTATGTTGAGAAATTTTAGATATTTTATGACGATTATTAATGATTATTCCCGTTACAGGTACGTGTTCTTGCTTAAGGAAAAGTCTGAAGTTCTTAAGAAATTCAAGATCTTTAAGATTAAGGTTGAAAAGTCCATTAAAATTGTCAAATCTGATCGTAGAGGAGAGTATTATGGCAAACATGGTGGTTTACAATAAGGAAAAGATCCGTTTGCTAGATATGTGGAATCGGTTGAAATAGTGACTCAATTCACTATACCAGGTAGTCTTGAGCAAAGTGATGTGACTAAAAGGTGAAACCGCATCCTAAAGTGTGATAAAGTTAATACAGAATAGGACTAACCTACTTAATTATCTAGAAACGGTGGATGCCTAGCCTTGCACACATTTGTATATGACATTGCCCTCCTAAGGTGCGCTTGTATTATCCTTATAAAAGCAAATTGCAGGCCCATTCTACTTGTTGCTATTTAGTTAGATATCCTGGCTATTATAAAGGCTACTAATTTTACTGGAGAGAAGGGGGATATAATTGTGAAATGACAAATAACTAAGTTTCCGGCTTTGATGAGGGTGGGCCCTCTCACCCTTTAGATGATAGCAAGACGGATACTATAGTTATTTCGTATTTGCCACTCATACAGTCAGGTCCAATGGATTAAGGTCTTAGTACCATACCTTTGCAGGAATAGGAACCCATACTTATATAAACATAGGTTTCTAGGGTCCAAGAACTAATGTAGTTATGCAGATCCACTAAAGTGAGACGCCCCGCTACCTCATTTGATTACATAGTTTATTTAAATAAATAAGACTATGAAATTGGACATATTATGGATTTAGTTACTTTTTTAGAAGCTGTTTTTGAACCCAATTCAAATTTGTGGTGAGATGCAATGAAGGACAAGATGTAATCCATAAAGCATAACAAGATATAGGAGCTAGTTGATTTGCCTTAACATTGTAAACTCGTCAGTTATAAATGGTTGTTTAAGACCAAGAAAGACACTCAGGCTAAATTTGAGCGATTTAAGGCTCAGTTGGTTACCAGAGGGTTCACTCAGAAAGAAGGGGTTGAGTTTAATGTTGCCATCTCTCCTGTATCTTCTAAGGATGCATTCAGAGTAATTATGGTGATAATAGATCATTATAATATGGAGCTACATTAGATAGATGTTAAAACTGCTTTCTTGAATGGTGTCTTTTGTGAAGAGGTCTATATGGAGCAATCTGAAGGATTTCAGGATTAAGAAGCAATTGATAAGGTTTGCAAATTGAGAAAATCAATATACAGTTTGAAACAAGCTTCTAAACAGTGGTACCTAAAGTTTGATGAAGTTCTGACCTCTTTCGACTTCGTGGAGAAAAAGTTGAAAGATGCTTGTACTACAAAGTCAGAGGGAGCAAAGTTATCTTCCTATTTTTGTATGTAGATGATATATTGCTTGTATCAAATGACTTGACCATGTTGCATGAGATTAAGCAACTTTTGGCCAACCATTTTGACATAAAAGATCTTAGTAAAACATCTTTTGTCCTAAGTATACAGATTCATCAGGATAAATCTCAATACTCATTAGGCCTCTTATAGAGTGCATATCTTGAGCATGTGCTACAAAGGTTTAATATGATTGACTAAAAACCTGTTGTAGTACCAATTTCTAATGATGAGAGATTATCTTTGCCACAATGTCCAAAGAATGAAGTTAAGGGAGAGGTTATGATTAATGTTCTATATTCTAGTGCAGTTTGTAGTTTAATATATGCCCAGGTGTGCACTAAGACAAACATTGCGTTTGCTGTTGAACTGTTGGATCAGTATCTGGCTAACCCAGGTATAAATCACTAGAATGCAATTAAGTGAGTGTTGAGATACTTAAAGGGAACTAATGATTATATGTTGACGTATAAAAGGGTCAACAATCTAAACCTCTTGGGGTATATAGATTTAGATTTCGTTGTGTCAAGATAATAAAAAGCCCACTCAGGTTACATTTTTTATGATAGCAGATGATGTAGCATAAAGGAAGAGTGTCAAGCAGATACTGGTGACTTCCTCAACAATACATGCAGAGTTTGTAGCATGTTATGAGGCTGTTTCGTAGGCAGTTTAGCTTAGAAATTTGATTTCTGAGTTGTCTATGATTGGTTTAATACGGAGACCCATTCTGTTGTATTGTGATAATCTTGCTGTTGTGTTGTTTAGTATCAACAATAAGAATATCACAAGGATTAAGCATTTAGAGGGTCAAATACTTGTCCGTAAAAGAGTTGATACAAAAAGGTAATGTAGTATTTGTAAAATAAGGAGATATTAGTTGATCTTTTAACTAAAAAAAAGCTTCACGTACTTGTGTCTAAAAGACATGTATACAATATAAGTATATTAAAATCTTTAGATGCTATTAATTACGGATGATTATGATTGCTCCTTGTATATTTAAAAGGAAATCATCATATTGTTTGACCCAGAAATGGTGCATTCGGAATCTTTATTTTATTTTGCTTGACCTTGAAAAGCATACACATATGGTATGCGATATGCCCGTTGCTCATCATCATCGGATATGGATCACAACCCGAGATTCATTTGACAATGCACCTTTTTTGTTGTTCGAAGATAGAGACAGAACAAAACCAAACCAACACATTCTTTTCTCTTATGGGCTTCCTTTAACCTTATTAGATTTCCTTTTAAATAACTCCAACCCTTAATTCCTTTTCTTCTTCCTCTTCTTAGCTTCCCTTACCTTCCCTGTCCTGAAAATCCGAAACCCTCTCCTCTTTTTTCTTGTTCCTTTTCATTTCATTTCATTCTAATTTGTGTTTTCTTTCAACAAGAGAATATTGAAGCCCAACACCCACTTGAGTTTTTATATGTGAAATGAAGTGTGCACAAACTCCCTTCTGCGATATTCCCATCACCGTTGCAGATGGAAGACAATCATAAGCCAACTCCCAAGGTACTCTTAACATCAATGATTTGTTTCCTTCTCTTAGGGTCTTAATCCTTCAACCCAATTATGATTTCTCGTGTCTTCCTATTTAGCTATAATGAATGTGTTTATTTCCCTTCTCCTTGTCCTTTTTCTCTCCAAAAACTCTGGAAAAGATTCAGGCATAGTTTGGGTTGTAATTGAATTTACGCTCGGGGGATGATAGAATGTGAAGTAATTTTGACCCTTCTCTGGGGTTACTGCCGTTTTCTCTGATTTGTGTGTTAGTTGGGTGGCCTTGATTGATATCTGGTACCTACTCAATTTTACTCACAAAGTAGTAGTATGATATTGATTGTGCTAGTTAATTAACTCTTTAATCTATGAAATTTTTCTCGTGGAATAATAACCCAGACACTTTGAAGCAAGATCATAAGCACTGTTTTCACGAACTGGAAGTTTCTCTTGATAGTTTAGACCTCCCTTTACTCGATTACTAGTTGTCTTTCTGTTCGAGAATTGTTGCTATTCAATATCTGGGAATTACAATGCTGTTGAGCCTATACGAAGTTTTAGCTTATTCAATCTGAGTTGGTCATTGCTAAGGTTCGAGTACTTTTGGAGCAGGAAAATGAATATCTTACCTTTTATGCAAGTGAAATTTATGAAATAGAGTAATTTTTTGCAAATGCTATAAATAATGAAAATGGAATTCCTTTTGAGATAAAGTTATTCCACATTCATGACTGGAAATGCTATTGCATCAAAGGTTTTCATTCTGGCAATATTATGTTTTTCAGATGTGTGAAGTATTTATCTTTTTCATCCTAAACATGTTTCCTCAGTTAACTCTTTCACTTTGATATTTTAGATAAGTAGCTCTTCACATTCCTGCAAGTTGGGTTTAGTACAAATATTTCACTTGTTATATCAATGTTTCTCATATGCTTATTTTGAGCAGGCCTGTAACTATGTGTGGGATGCTGTACAATTTTGAAGATGAAATAATGTACTTGTACAATTTTCTTTGCTAGTTTATAATTTTCACACAGTATTTGATCATAATCATTTGTTATGAGTTGGAATACATTTGTGTTTTTGGAGACCATTAACTGATAAATATCTGACTGCACTTGCATTGAGCCATTTTTCACAAGACATTTTTTCTTTTGTAGGATTATTACAAAATTTTGGAAGTTGATTATGATGCAACAGAAGAGAAGATACGATGGAATTACCGAAGGCTTGCGCTGGTTTGTGATTTGTCTGTTACAAAATTTTTACTTACATACATGGTTTATTGTTTCAATAAATGCAAGACTGACTTGGGACATTTTCATTTCTACTATTTTCCCTTTAATTCTACTAATAGAAGTGGCACCCTGACAAACACCGAGGCGATAGTACTATCACTGCAAAATTCCAGGAGATCAATGAAGCTTACAAAGGTAATTCTTACAATTGCAAGGACAAATATCTATGTTTTTACTCAATGAATTACAGTTCTTCCAGGACATCAATTGTGTAAGTATATCATGTGATTGTTCACTATTTGAAGGACTTCTTCATCAGTTAACTTGTCACAAAAGCTTAGGTAGGGAAACTTTTGTAAGTAACACCAAAAGTGAACTTGTCATTTGAAAGAAAATATTTTCTTCAAAAGGGTTCTGATTGGCTGCCTTTGATTTTGCAATGTATTATCTAACATTTGATTGGTGGTTATAAGTGCATGCTTTGTATCATGATTGCAGATTTATTTATTTCAATACTGTGAAAAAAACAAAATTAAGCAGTAAAGAAGGAAAAATAAAAAATAATAGGAGAGGAATATTTTGTGATATATTGCTATTTGAGTGATGTTTTGGTTTGTGAAACTATTTTACTGGAAGGATAACTAGACGCTATAAAGTAAGATCATAAAAAGTATTCTCAAAATGGGAAAATTTTCTTGGTATTTAATATTACCTCAAATACTCAACTTATTTCAGTACTCTTGTTGGAAAAAATTGATAATAAGGAAAATCTATCAAACTATTTTTGATGCACATTGCAGCAATTGAAAATTTCAAGGTGCAATGTCACAAACTCATTTAGTTGCCCCTAGACTAAAGACATATTGCATAAATCAGTTTGACGTGCATATACATGTTAACATCATCTTTATTGACATTAGTTGAAGCAATTAAAGTGTTATTTGGACTTATGCGCATATTTCCACTTTAATCGTTGTTAATTTCTCTTGCAGTGCTGAGTGATCCAGCTAAACGCTTTGACTATGATTTAACTGGCATACATGAGATTGATAAGTATACTTTACGGGTAAGAGTAAATTTGAATAGCAATAGCAGAATCAAGCTTACATATGTCTTTGGTCTTAACATTTTCTTAGGTATATGTTTATGATAATTGGAGTACATTATTGCTATGCAGGAATATCTTGCTAGATTTAAAGGAATGATACTTACCTGCAATGGGCTTGGTATTAACAGTACATCAATCTGGTAATCACTAGTAACTTTCTATAAAGGATTTGACCAAACTATTTAGTATTATCAATCCATGATAATTACGATTGTCATAAACATATTTGGATTTAAGATTTGCAATGTATCTGCTTGTGGCCATTGAAGGTTTTTGTTGACAAGAATTTCTTGTGTCAGGTAGTTAACGTAAATTTAATTATCGAACTCTTCTTTATTTGGGAGGTTTTGATCCATGATTTAGTACAGGGAAGCAGAAAAGGAAAGAGAACAAGAAGGGGAAAATAAGAAAGACCAAGACAGGGGAAAAGAGGGGTAAAAGAAGAGGAGGGTTTAGGGAGAACTTAGGAAGAAAGACCAAGACAAGTCTCATTTCGATTAACTGAATCAAATCAACTGCCAAATATTAATGGCAGTGAGAGTGACCCTAAAATATTTGAGGCCTGAAATAAAGAAGATTTTGATTTCCATTGACTAAATTAGCGTAAAAGAAAAGTAAAAAAATCTAATAATGAAATTCCCATGGAGACATCTTGTTCTACTGATAACAAAATTTCCACCCTAGCATTGACGATCTTTGTACAGTAAACTTGGAGTCTCAACTAATTATTGCTTCTAGTACCTGAAACTGGATAACCAAATTGGGATTCTGGTTTGTTTCAGGAATCTTCCTTAGTAGGTGGATTGCAGACTTGACAGTCTATCACACTACTTAAAGATGGTGACACAGAATAGAAAAACAAGAGTTATTAATTTAGTTTTCCTTGTTAGAAAAAGATATTTCTACTTTATTTTGTCCTTATTAGTTTATGCTTTAAAGTTTATTAATGAATAATAAAAAAATCCTTATCAAATAGGATTCTGTTCTTATTTTGGAAATTTAGTGAATTTTCCTATTCCATTAAGTCAAGATTATGGTTCCAAGAAATTTTCTATATATATGTAATCAGTCTTTCAATACAAACTTTGAGTTTTCTATTACATGTGATGCTTTTTTCTAAGAATGTTGCTTAGACCTAGGAGTGATTTCTAGACCTACTGTTGGGGACACTACCTATATGGAGAATGACTGGGGATTAATTAGAATAGAGCCAACTTTGATAGCCTTCTTGATGTAGGAGGAACACAGAACAACTTTGACACTTAATAGAATTTGGGATAGAAACACCATCTTATGCCTAAAAAAGACCAAGTAAAAAATAATTTATGTGAACATACCTTTATTAATATCAACCAAGAAGAAAACTCAAAGAAGAGCTTGAACACTAGCAACTCCTAGAAATCACATCTAGGGTCTATAAAGAATTAGCATTACATCTAGTGTCTATAAATTACCTAATAAAATTTATTGATCACTCAAACGATAAAAGCATCACACTTTTATAAATTCGTAAGTTGAATCATCTCTCCTCCCATAATTGAAACATTCAATCTTCTAATGTAAAATACTTGAAGAGAAATAAATTTGTAACTTGAAACATCTCTCCCGCATAATTGAAATATTCAATCTTCTAATGTAAAATACTTGAAGAGCAATTGAATCCTACTCTAATAAGGATTCTTATGATTCCTTAATAGACTTGAATCCTTAACTAGTAAGGCAAACAAAAATAAAAATACTCCAACCCTTTTGCAATTAAGGGAACAAGAAAATAACTAAACTAAATTTTACTCTCCATTCTCTCCTAAACTTGATGAGAGTTGACCTAGATGATTACAAGTTGCTATCCATGGTCTTTAGCACATCATATTGGTTTCCTTGCACCCTAGCGTGTAAGAATTGCTTGTCCCTCATTAACTTATAATGGTTCCCATCTTCATAAGTTCAAGTTAATAGTCGTTTACATTCTCTGCATTATGATTTGTAAAACTTTGAAATTGAGTGTTAGGGGTTGCTAGTTATAAAAAAATTGACCAAACCAATTCATCTGTGCTTTGTAGTTGAACATTCTCCTCTATACCCATTTTCTGTGTTGCCAATGCTAAATCCAAGCTTTGTTCCCAAATTGATATAGGATCGATAGAGGATAGCTTCTAAACTTATTGAAAGTTTGAGTAAAAACAATATCTAAGAAGATACTAGTAATATGAAAACCGAGAAAAATATAATTGATTTCAATATCTCTTTATTAATATCATCAAAGAAAATGCTTAAAAATATGTTACATTAAGATTTACTAGCTTTACTCTAGCAACTCATAAAATTACATCTATGATTTATATATAGTTAAGTTTCATATCTAGTGTCTAGAAATCACTCTTACAATCGAAGAATCACTTTTGGATGAGAAAGTGTCACAACTCCATAAATTCATAACTTGAACATTCTCTCCTTTTTCTCATAATGAAACATTTAGTTTTGTGTGTGTATGTATATATAAGAAATGGTTCGATCCTCTTATTTTTCTTTCTCGAACCAAGAGATCCATGAATTGGGATCCTATATATATATATATACATATATAAATCTTCTGACTCTGTTTCAAATTTGCAGAGCAGGGCATTAGTTCTTTCTCTCGTTCTTGAATCGATTGGAGGGGGATCATAAATCTATTTCTTCGCCTGTTTGCCGATAAATCAGAATTCTCATGGGGAATGGCAGGATATATGCGATTACATTGATAAACACTGCCAAAACTCAATACTGCGGGGGAAATTAAGTGAAGTACGCTAGATACAAAGTATGGTTCATACATTGGCTTCTTCGATACGAAGTGAGCCACTTCAAATAGGTTCATTGCTCCGGCATATATATATATATATATTTGTCCTCTTGATACTATGTAAATAAAATAATTTTAATTTCTTAATTAGAAATGGATTCTAATTTTAACAAGGATTTTTTAAATTTCTTGATATAATTTAAACCTAAACCAACAAGGACAAAACCGAATATGTCAATTTCTTTTACAGTTAAGGAAAATTAGTGACTAAGAAAAGAAGAAACTAATTTTGTATTCTTCTTCATATATATTTCTGCAATAAACTTTCTAATAGTTTTTGCAATGCAAAATCACACTATAGCCAATCTAGCTTATTCATAGAATTACGTTGACCACAGGCTCTTGTAAGAAGCCAAATCAATCGTACCCATGTGAAGAGCATCCGTGGAATAAATAGGTAAAACATTAGAACTTACAAAATCGATTATGACAATTATCATTAAACAGATTGTTACTATTAGCTACTAGCATGGACATACGATACACTTTGGCAGTTGTTCTATTTGGAGTAACCCCTAAGAGTTGTTGCTCTGTTGTCCAAAGAGAGTTTGGGCTAGTATGGATAATGGAGGATAAATAGAAGTATTAACTAGTAGTTAAAACTCACAAATTTGGTAGTAGGCTGTTGAAATATCAAGCTTTAGGTTTGGATTTCAGTTTGGAATGCTAAAATTTCAAATTTGGTATAGATGAGTTTTTAGGGTTTGATTGCTGAAAATTTAGGCTTAGAATTTCAAAGTTTCATATGGCTGGAATTTTAAGATGGTTAGAATTTAGGTTAGGCTTGCTGGAATTTAGTGAGGAAAACAAACAATGAAGAGTAGGAAACTAGGAATCACACCTAGAGTTCAAGAATCACTCTTAGAAAAAAGCATCACATCTTTTAGTTTAAAACTCAAGTTTGTAAAAAAATTTCAGATTGCTTCTCTTTGAAGAGTTGAACATATATTTATAGAGAAGTTTTTAAATCCCTTGTTCTAGTAAAAAGGGATCCTAACAAATTTAAATCTTACTCTAATAAAAATTCTGCAAGTCCTAAACAACTAGGATAACATATGTAAAATAGAATAACATATTTAACGTGTTATTGAATAACATATTTAACGTGTAATTACTTCCTATCTAATAAGAAATTTTAGCACAATTTAAATTTGGGTCTGTGTTTTTGATGTCAACTTAATTTCTAAACCTCATCTTATCAAATTAAAGCCTGTTGTTGATTAATTTTTTTTCTCTTTTATTTCTTCTATATACTTTAAGCTTTTTTTGCATTGATTCTCCTGGACTTTTCTGAAGTCTTTCTCGACATAGAATGTGATAAATACTAATTATATAAGTTTGGATTCAACTTCTGAAATTCAAATTCTAAAATCCAAGTACAACAACCCAAAGAAAGTCCCGCTGATACGCAGGGTCTAGGAAGGTCCAGTAATATGCAGTCGTACCTCTAACTGGTAGATAGGCTATTTCTGATAGATTCTAAAATTCAGCTACTGTAAAAAATCTTTCTACCTTTCCACTTGATAAGAAATTGTCAATATTCTCCATCTTTTGTGGCTACAATTTGTTCATCAAGAACATCCTCTCTCTCCTCTTTAAGATGGAGAATGGTTGGAATTCTTACAGCTGTAGTAGGAGCTTGTGTATTATCATATCCATGATAAATAGTTAAGTTAGCAACATTAAAGATAGGACCAATTCCCATGTCACTTGGTAATTTCAAAACTTAAGCATTGACACCTATCTTCTTGATGATTTTATAAGGTCCAACACTCTGTGAATGAAATTTCTTATATTTCCCTTTCGAAAAACGCTTTGGGCGAATCCTAACTATCACCATATCTTTTTCATTGAATTCCACCAATTAATGATGTTGATCAGCATGTTCTTTATAAGACAAGTTGCTGGTTGTTATCTTTTTTTCATATCTTTTCAAAGATGTCCCACATGTATTATGCAAAACTTTTAACTTCAACACTAACCAGATCAATAGGCTTTATTGGTTAAACTTCTGAGACTATCTCGAAAAGGTTCTTACTAGTAAACCTATTTATAGAATTGTTGTATGCAAATTCTGCCATAGGAAGAATTAGGTCCCAATTTTTCACATTGTCTCCTACCAAACATCTTAACAAGTCTCCTAAGCTTTTATTTACCACCTCTGTCTGTCCATCAGTTTGGGAATAGAAAGAATTTGAAAATGGAAGCTTAGTGTTCAATGTTTTCTATAGATTTCTCCAAAAATAACTCAAACTTTACATCACAATCAGAGACGATGGTTAAAGGTAATTCATGGAGACGTACAACTTCTTTGAAGATTAACTTAGTAGTGTGGACAACATTATAAGTCTTGACCAATATATTTGCAAGTGGTTTCATAATGAAATCATATGGCTTCTTTACAACATAGGCGTCAAGAACATACATATCGCTGCTTCTTGTAGTCAGATGCACTAACTTGCTATCATTGCTGAGTTTTGACTTTGCAAGTGCACTCACAACTTTATTCTTATGTTGTACTAATCGTGCATCTTCATTCAATTCTACTTCTCCTTCATCAGCCACTACAACAAAATCTTCATCAACACCACCAATGATATCATCAAGTTTTAGAGTTTAATATAGCTGGAATTTAGGGTTAATATGGTTGGAATTTAGGTTAAGTTTGTCGGCATTTAGTGAGGAACACAAACAATGAAGAGTAAGAAATGAAGAATCACTTTCAGGGTTTAAAAATCACTCTTAGAAGAAAGTTTCACACCTTTGAGTTGAAAACTCAAGTTTGTAGAAAAATTTCAGATTGCTTCTCATTGAAGAGCAGAATATACACATATTTGTAGAGAAGTTTTAGAACCCATATTAGAACCCTTATTATAATAAGAAAGGGATCCTAACAAATTTGAATCCTATTCTAATAAAGATTCTCTAAGTCCTAAATAACTAAATAATATATGTAAAATAGAATAATATATTTAACTTACTACTATATCTTATCTAATAAGGAATCCTAACACAATCTAAATTTTAGTCTTTATCTTTGATGTCAGCTCAATTCCCATTCCTCATCCTATCATCTCTTTTATTTTTTCTATATACTTTAAGCTCTTTTGCATCAATATCGACTTGAGAAGAAGTTAGTATGAATTGAAGCGATGGGTGTTAGTGTGGAACAAGAAGCTTTGAGACACAATGATTAAGCTTTTCCCAATCATTCTTGTAATGATCACTTAGTATTTTATAGTTGAAATTTAAAATGGGGAGCATATTTCTTTCTGTGTACGTTAATGATCCTTTAATTAATAAGGGGTTGACATATATAAAGGCCATTAAGAGAGTATTCTTTGAAGCAAGTTGGGTATGCATAATTATGTTCCAACTCAAGGATAGTATTCGCGAGTATTAAAATGCCTATTATATGTTCCATGTAATGAACTTACAAGGGACTTCTATTTGATCACTACTACAAATAGATGGTTGCAATCGAATCGGAAAGCCATTCTACTCACTTTTTTCTACTTTATAGTTACATTTTACAGAAAATCTTCATTACAAGAGAAATTCTTAGAAAGTCGAAAACTTGGACTTTGCTAATGGTTAATTGCATTGTTTAGTATTGGATATTAAGGATAACTAGTAATCTATGGAAAGTGAGTGAGGCTTATGACTTTCTTGGGTACTAAAATGTGTTGGTTTTTTAAGATGTAAGGACTTGATTAGGTTCCTCGTATCTCTCTATCTTAATACTGGTTCAGCCACATGGCATGTTTGAGCCAATATGGATGCACTTGGATGCACCCTGACTTTTATCTTTTTTGAGATTGATTAAATACAGGGCTTCCGACTAGGCACAGAGAATTAAGGCAATTTATTGAATACTTGATAAGCTTATATATAAATGTCTCCTAGGTTGATGCAAGTTGGAGTTAGTTCAATCAATTAAATTCAATTAATAAAGTAAAAACAATAGTAAATGAGTAAGCTTACTAGATATAATAACGAATTTATAGTGGTTTCGGTCCTTAGAAAGGCGTGCTTCAATTCCCAAATTTTTAAAGGTACTGAATCAACAATGTGACCTTTTCTTCAAACTTAGTGAGAAGTCAGTATTCTCTCACTCAATTTACTTTTTACACACGACTCACCAAGAACAAATTTCAATGAGATGAACATAAACTTACAACCTAAAATAGCTTTAATTCAACACTGTTCTTGCAAGAACTAACACTCAAAGCGTCATGTATCCATATAAGATTTTTCATTATCAAGCACTTGACCTATCACATCCTTTACAATTTTACCCAATTCACCTCAGTTGTTTATTCTTCTCACCAAGACATTCCCTAGCCTCAAGGCTTCATGTAGATTAGTATCAAAATTGGATTTGATAGTTTCATAAGTAAACGTTGCTGTTTAGATTCTTTGACAGACAGCTAACCACCTGCGCAAGGTCATAGGCACTTTTTGGAGTTAACCTCAAAATGGTGGATATCCACGGTTTTGAGGTTCTCTTCTTCTAGCAAAACACTACCTTTCTTCTCAATCTTAGGTCACCTTGAAGTCCAAAGACTCACCATATCAAAGTCACTTTACTCCCGACTCTAGAACACTTACTTTAGTGCATCACAACTTTCCAAATGCATCTTCTTCTTCAAGTTGAATTTTCCCTTTTGACTTTTGTTGGCCTTCTTTAACACTCTGATTTTGATTAATATACTTGAATTTTATTCTTCTTTCAAATTCCTGATTGCGGCATACTTACAATTGAATTGAACTTTGATCCTTGATTTGCATTCTAATCATATGAAGTAAAATAGTTGCTTGATGTTTTCTTACCTTCCAAATTAAGGACAAGGAACTTCTTTCTTTGACAGATTTTAGTAATGGAACAAACTTACTCAATTGTTAGGCCTCCTTGGCTACTAAAAACTAGTCCTGTTTTCCTTTCTACTGAAGCTTTTTAGTGTTTTGATAGCTTTTTTTCGGTAGTGAAACATCTTCTGTTGGTGTCTTTGCTTGAATGAGCTTGTAGATGAACTAATGGAAATGAAGTACTTTATATAGTAGGCAGAACAGATGTGTTATTGATCAGTTTTCTACTTCCTACTTGGTAGAAATATGTCTATGACCATAAGTATTTCTTGAAATTATATCGGGCTCTCGTAGACATTAATTAGCCATAGGAAGCTTTATAGAAATGCAATTTTCTAAAATTTTAGTGTTCTTGTGGATCAGTGAGTATTTCTCAAGGAAAACATTGGATTAAGTACAGCAAGTTAGCCAAAGTCCTGAGCGAATGAAGACTATGATACATGAGACGACACTTCTGTTGCTAATATGTGTAATATGTTTGTCATAGATGCAATGGTGATTTTCATTTCCGAATGCAGGATTTTGAAGATAGCCAGTTCACTATAGATAGCTTAAATCTTGAGATGCTGATGCGCAAAACAAAAACTTTCCTACTTTTTGCAAGTCATTGCCCTGATCTAGTGAATTTCTACTTCCGTAAAAATCCACAAATTGATTGGCAATTTCTGCCCTGCTGCTTGAAACCTTGAATATTTTAAGAGGCAAGCACTTTATGATACATTTTTGAATTGATGCCACAAGTTTGGATATATTTATTCAAAAAGTGAAAAATGGGAATCAAGATTCTGTTCGCCTACCTTCAAAGTGTTAGGTAATGTTTTTTCTGTTGATCCTATAAATATTTATCTATCTGTGCTCCATAATATATCGTTGAACAACCACAATAATCACTTAAAATCAAATACCTTACTCTCTTCCATCTTGTGCAGGACACAGCAACTGTCAGAAACCAAGGACTTTAGAGAACAATAGTGTCGGCCTGCAACACAGACATTTGAAATTCAATCTATTATGACTTGCTTTGGCATCATATATCCCATATTTCAAACAAATATTCAACGTTATGAACAAATATATGGCATTGAGTTGGGAGGGGCAGACCCACCATTCTCTATGTAAAGTTTGTGGTGCATCGTAGAGATTTATGGAAGCGGCATTTGTCTGCAGATGGGGGAAGCGGCTGTTTGTGTTGTATTTGAGATATGGATGTGAATACAAACTGGTGAAATGTGACAATTTGAAAGGTACAGCCACTTTCACATGATTGTAACATGTTCTGGAACAGCCATTGAAGGAGCCGATTGTAGTAATCGTGCCCAGGCAAAATTAGTTGTTGATTATCTAGTCACTTCTGAAGTATTTATCCTGCAAGAGAGCTAACTTTCCATTCGGTGGAAGTTGTTCGTTTAGGGGCGTAGGGCGGGTATCCGATCCAGCTTGCGGCAAGTGGGGGAAGATGCCCGTGTCCCAAAATTATAATTGTATGTAAATGCGACATTTCACCAGGAATGTTTTTCAGCACGTCTTGTGTATTGTGTCAAAGTCTGGATTTATTGACCTTATTACATTAATTTAAACAAAAAAAAAGAGCGGAATATAGGGGAGTAAAGTTAGATAGTATATAACATACTTTTAAAATCATCGTAATTAAAACAAGTTATAATTTTCAATATTTATTGATATATGCATTTTTAGAATTTATACAACATCTGGACTTGTTCTTTTTTAAGCTAAATACACATTAAATATGGAACTTTAATTTTTTTTAAATATTAGATAGGATGGACAGAACTAGAGGAGAGCCCAGTCGCATTCAAAAGAGTAGTTTTTGTTGGCGGAGAAACTTTGGAATTAAGTTTTATCCATTGAACAAAAACCAAGCGAGCTGAAGAAACAGCCACTTCACGATGAGAGGTTCCTGAGAAATCAGAAACAGATGAGGTGATAGGAAAGCAAGATGAAGGAAGGAAGAGAGCTTCCTGAGAGATCAGAAACAGATGAGGTGATAGGAAAGCAAAGATGTAGGATATGAGACGAAGAAAGGAGTCAAGATTATTAGTGCAATAGATGAAGACAAGAAGGAAAAAGCAAAGACAAGGTCAGCAAATGAGGTAAAGAAGAAAGAAACAGATGGAGTGCAGATTGTAGTGTAAGGAAATAGAATGAGATAATCAGAACAAGGCAATGTTGTGGAATAGGGAGCATGAACGGTGAAATCGAGCTGTTCATAAAGTGTAGGTAGTTATGTGCCAAATCATGAATTAGTAATCGTCGGGCCGTTTCTCTCTTGACAATGAAGCTTCTCCCCCTTCATGAAAGGCTTAGTTGATGGATAACAGGTGAATATTCCTGTACTACCTTTTGTTGATCCGAGGGATGGAAGAGGTCAGGTTAACCGGAAAGAGAGGGTTAGGAAAATTCTATTGATTGCAGCTTCACTTTTGCCTTTGCACTTTGAGGGCCAATCTCTGTCCAACCTGAGGAAATCTTTGCTCGCTTCCGTCTCTAATATGTTGACAGAGTAAAATGAAGGGAAAAAACCCATTCCATTTATCTCGCCTCACATCCAAACTCAACTCATTTTTAGTAAAATTGGAAATTGCCAAATAAACTTCTCCTTTTGACATCACATTACAGGAGAGAGTTCCTAAAAGAAGAGTCGGCTAAAAAATGAGAATGAGAAAAAGGGAATCAATTAAGGGAAAAGAAGACAAAAGCGTGTTAAGTGAAGAGTAATTAAGTAACATTTTATGCTAGAGAATGACGTTAAGAGAATTTTCTATTATAATCAAGCTATGTTGCAATCACGTATAAAGAGTCTTATTTTAACACCAACAATATTAACATTCGAAGGATTTCCAAGATGTATTCCCTAATGATGTTAATTGTGATTTGCCACCAATAAGGGAAATAAAACAACAAATTAATATTATAACTAGGATAAGCATTCCTAATCAACTGGACTACATAACTAATTTAGGAGACACTAAGATTCTGTTTGATTGAGGGGTTGGTAATGGAACGTAACACATTTCTATCGTTTAGTTGAGAGGAATGAAACAGAATGAGATAGAAGTAGAGGGTTTCATGTTACGTTTCATTTTATCCTAAACAGTGAAAATAAGAATCCTCTAATTCGAGGGTTTAGGATGTAACGTAAAATAATAAATACATACTATCTAATATATCATCAATAATTTTTCTTAATACTAATTGTTTCTTCTAACCATAACCTCCTTTTCCCTAGACTCACTTATCACTGTCCACAAAAACTATATATAATTAATAATATTTTTATGTTATTTCTCCTTACCCTAATAATAATATTTTTATATTATTGATAATAAATTGTATATAATTAATAATAAAATAAAAATTTTAATAAAATTTTTCTTAATGAAAATAGAAAATATATACAAATTATTCATTAATTGTTTGTATATATTTCTATAAAAATAAAAATAAAAATAAAATTATTTTTAAATACAAATCACATATAATAGAATTAAATAAAATCTAAAAACATAAAATTTATTAAATAATTAATAATAATATTTTTATATGATTAATAATAAAATAATAAAACTTTTATTAAAACTTTTATTATTTTAAAATAGAAAATATAATGAAAAGTTATTTGGGAGGGATGGAATGATTCATAATGTAATGTAGTGAAATATTATTTAGAAG
>JANZLD010000006.1:34598151-34608256 GCA_026413575.1 Erythroxylum carthagenense | reverse complement strand
CATTCCGATCCATCTCATCCTATGCCAAATTTACTATTTTACCCTTCCAGTAGGGGGTGGGATGTTACATTTATGGTCAACCATAGTTTATGAGTTGTTTATGAATGTTATTGAGTTTAAATGGAGTTGAAAATGAAGAGGAAATGAAGTAGAAAAGATAATCTATACATAAGATGGTTTGAATGTAACATGTAGGAGTTAAAAATCCAGAAAAGTGAAAGAAGAATTTCTGGAGTATGTTAGTTATAACATTTCCACTAGATATGCATATTTATTTTAGCATATCATGATCTGTAGACATCCAAATAGGATGATTTTAATTTCATATTAAACTAGATACATATCAATATATTTTTCATGAAGGAATCGAATTTTAATTCTGTCTTTAAAAGTTTCAAAATTTTGCTTGACATCGAGTATTGTGTACTACCATGGTGTGAGTACAGTCTAAAGTATTTTGTGTATAACTTGCAAAATACTGAACTAAATTGTGTGAACTTGATGTTGTTAGAAACTTAAGGAATATGGGAACATTTGTTTGACTAAATACTTCATTTTCCTTGTCAAAATGGCCATGAAAATTGACTCAAAAATTTGTTTTGAGAGAAGCTGGAATGATGCTTGAATAAGGGATCATCTGGTAGTGCACGATCATGAAAGAGAGAAAACATCAGGGAGTTGCATGATCGTGCACAAGCATGATTGTGACAGAGTAGGTGCATTGTTGTTTGATAGCTTTCAATGGTCTTCACTCTATTGACCATAACTCCTTATCCAGATCTCCGATTGACTTGAAATTTGAACCACAAGCTCCTCACACATTGTCCTTCCTCTTTACCAGAATTCATTATCATCTGAATTCACTAGGAAAGGATTTGTAAATGATTTATTGATGATGTTATAATAATCAAGTGTATTGAGCTATAAACCTTAGTGCATGATTAAGTGATGAACTTAGAATAAATTTGTATCATTGAGGTATAAACCTAAGTTCAAATTAGACGTATATGAGTTTTGAAGTATGAATGATAATGGGATGTGAATAAAGGAAACATAACCGGAATAGTCAAATTGAGTATGCATTATACATAACACACACACACACACACACACACACAAAAAGATATATATATATATATGTACAATTGAATGTTTATGTGATTGTGCAATTAGTAATGTGTGTGTAATATGTGTATTGTATAATGTTCATATACAGGATAGAACGTTCGCATCTAGATGTTTCTGGATCATGGAAGTAATTGCTAAACTGGAGCGTAATGTAAGTTGACCTAAATGGTCTCTTTCTAATTAAATGTTTTGTTTAAGCATCTGTACTAAATTATTATTGATGTGAATGTGAATGTCTTAATTCTGAACATTAATAGTCCGAGGAGTGTGATAAATGTGAACATATTGGAAGTGCTTCATTGAATGTGAATTAGCAAGGAATAAGTGTTTCTCAAGATAACTGTTGAATGCCATACTTAAGTCTGATGACATGTGAAAGTGAATGTGTAAAGTGAAATAAAGTGACTGATGATCTTATGTGATTTGATGTATTTCATTACATGAATGCATGATACCATAAAGGAAGTTGTGACCAGAGTGACCAGTCCGAAAGAGCTTAAAACTCGGAATATACATAAGAGCCATAAGCTCAGTTGTTAATATGCCTGGTATATAAAAAGGGATATGGGACAGTATCTAAAATAAGTCCAGTATCCACAAGGAATATAGGCCAGTAAAAAAGCACTCGGTCACGACAAAAACAATTAGAAATGAGTCTCATGTGCATTTCATATATAATTGATATGTTTATTTTAAATGATCGAAATGAACTGTTTGATTGCTCTGAATGTAAAATGTGGAATAAGTGTTCAAAATGTTATATGTTGCTATATGATTATTGGTGAAATGATGTGTATTATATGATGACATGAAGTGTATGTGAAATTGATGTATGAATTATTGTGTTATATGATATGCATGAGCCATCGAGGATGGTCCGCTCATTAAGTTTGGAAAATTCACCCCAAAATTGAAACATTATTTCTTAGACTTAGAGGAGTTACCCAGCTAGACTAACTGGAGTCTAACCACTGCATACGGATAAGAGCTAGAGGTCAAGATTAGTTGTACCCACATATGTCTATAGTCTTTCTTTGTATTTTAAAAATTGTATTATGTAATTATTGTAATGCATTTATGCGAATTGAAAAGTGTACTAACTATATGACTGGAAATGTTTTGTATTGGGCCCAGATGATTACTGGAATATATGATGATGTGTTAACTATTTGTAACATTTGCGAATGAAATTGTTTTTGAATAAAATGGGTCAAAAAAGGTTCAATTATTAATTTTCTACATATGCATGTGATATTTTCTAAAATTTTAAATTGAGTAGGATCGACTGATTCCCCTAGCATGCCACCTTGTAGAGTATGTTCTCAAATACTGATGGATTGTTTGGGAATATGCCCTATGAGAGTGGGGTGCTAAAATGGTCCACTCACTGAGTTTGTAAAACTCAATCTAATATTTGCAACATTTTTCAGGCTTAGAGAAGATCTCTAGTTAGATAAATTGGAGTCTAGCCGCTGCATTCAAGTAAGAGATAGAGGTTGGGATCAGTTTGCGTCTGTATATGTATTTCATTATTTTGTATCAAAATGTGTATTCACAAGTATTGTACAATGTGTATGTGAATGATTTTGTAATGTAATGACATTATGATTAAAAGTATTTTGTATCTGTAATGGGCCCAAGTGACTATTGAAATTTTGATTATATGTATAATGGTTGTAACACTTGTGATTGAAAATGTTTATGAATAAAATGGGCCGAAATTGATTATTGGCTTTTAAAAACATGTGTGTGATGCGTGAAAAGTTTTTAATGGTTATGATTGACTAACTGTCTTAGTACACCACCATTGCAGAGTGTATTCTCGAATATCGTCGGTTTGTTTGGGAATATGCCCTATGGGAGTGGGGTGTTACAAAGTTAGTATCAAAGCCCATATTTAGTACCTTACATAGACATTTTTCAAACTATGTGTCATGATATGTATTTTATACATGTCTTAGCATGCAGTAGCAACTGATCCCCAGTCTGAGTCACATTTACATGAGTCATACGCATGAGCATTCGTTAAGAGTTTAAGCTATTAGAAGCAATGAGAGGGATGATAATATGTTAGAATGTGAGAAAATGAAAATTTGCTGATATCTAGAAATGAGAAATAATATCTGGTTCTATATGATAGATAAAGATTCACTACATTTGTATGTGTGGTTGTATCATTGAACATGATATCAATATTGTACTGTGATGGTAGACCCTTGAATGTGATATAGATATGAATATACTGTCATGGATTAATTGAGGAAAATAGAGATATGGTAGAAATGATAAGATTTAAAGTATATAAGCAAATTTGGATGACAACAAAATTTATTATGATCTTAAGAAGATGAACTTGGAATTGAAATGGTTGTTTGATTAATATGACAAGAGTTATGATTCATCATAAAAATGTGCTAACCGAATTGAAATCAAAATTTCATAATGATTATACATCTATAATTTTGAAATGATTTCAAATATATGTATGTGAGATGTAATAAAGGATAATTGGAAGATGAGATGAATGATAGCAATATATATAGAAATTCAAAAGGTTAAGTTGAATTGTTATTATGAGTACATATCTGATAATGTGGTCACCTTGACAAGTGATATTATTAAGTACCTATGTATCATATACTTGGATATGAAATAGGAACTGATCTATAACTTATTGAATGCTTTTAAGTTTTAATCCCCATAGTTAAAATTTTAGTAACATATGAAAGCATTTATAATGATCAATTAGGGATAGACTAAGAGTGTAAATGATGTTAATATATGCAACATTCCACTACCATAAGGTATATACTCGAACATCCATGGACATTCAAGTACATCCTATGATCATGGTATGCTAGAGCAAAACAAATCCATCTTACACATGGAATCAACTAACTTATTTAAAAGTCATCAAATTTTAAAAACCATTCATTACATTCATTAACAAAAGCTTACACTATTTTCCATTAAACAAATATTTACAAAAACTCATACAGGTTCTAACAAAAACTAAAAAATAAAAGCTATAACTCTTCTGATATCAACTGACAAACTTCTGAGCCATAACTTAGCCCAAAATGTTCCCTTAATCTAGAATAAGATACTAAGTCTCCTTTCTCGTACTTGAAAAGCCACATTGCAATTTTTATAAGTTTTGCAAACTCAATGAGTGAACCATCATTGATGATTTAACCTAGATCATATACATAATTCATATATTTCACAAATATTCATTCCGAACATGTATGTCCAAATACTCACATTATCATGGCACATCATGTAATCATTGTGAATCAGGACATATATATATACAAATACAAATGCATATGAGACTCTAGATTTGTTATTATTGTTGTGACCAAGTGCCTTTCACATACATATACAGATACTGGCCCATTGGGCTCAGTCAGATCATAATCATAGAGCATAGTTCTATGTGTAGAATCAAAAATCACGGAGCAAAGCTCTACGTGCAAGTGTTTTCATACTGGCTACTCCACTCACAATGCCTTTATCTGAGCATCCATTTTATGAAATGTATCAAATACCGAATATGCCATATATGAAAATCACATATGATGCATAGTCAGAACCTCATAATCATTAGACCTAAGTCCGTCATTCAACTTTTATTGAGAATACAAATATCATTCAAAATTTCACAACAAGTCATAGCACTTCCAATACATACCCAAATATTAAAGTCCTTGGACTTAAAGTTTGGAATTTATAACAAATCACAAACAATTCATAATTGGAAGTCAAAAAAATTCAATCAATCCTAGGAAAATCATTTAGGTTGACTCACAGTATGCTCCAATATGCTATTGTCTAGATAGTCCAGCAATATCTGATTGGCGTCCAATGAGCTCCTCTTTATCATAAAAATGACATTTACAAATATCACACTCTTGCATAGATGTATAAGTATTCTTTTATGCACATCAATATATAGAAAGTATGTATAATGCATGTTCAATGACAATCCTAGGTATCTTATTGTGATCTTGTCACCATATCATTCAGATATCAAAACCCTCATTAATACCATTTGCACTTATAATTTAGACCATAATAAAACAATATGAAATCAATTTCATAACTTAATTGACTACTTCAAAATTTTCTAACAACATGCTTTTGGATCGACTTTACATAATCATTATGATAGGTTAAATGAAAAAATTAGCTAACACTTCCTTCTACAAAGTTGTTCTTTAATTTCTTAAGTTTCTAATGACACCAAAATTATTCAATTTGATTTAATAATCAGAAAGCTATACCTCAAACATTTTTGGATTGTTCTTATTTTGAAACAGTATGCTATACTCAAATTCCATCTAGAAATTGAACATTTTAGAGATTGAATTGCAATTCTATTTCTCAAATGATTTGCATCCCTATGTCTCTAATTCACTCCAAATCAAAGATCATCTCATTTTGATGTCTATAGAAGAAGTTATAGTCAAAATAAAAAGGAATGTTCAGTTTGCAATTTCTCTTGGGTGTTCAGACCAAAAATCAAGTCACGGTTACTGTTGGAGAGCACAATGACTTGATGTGACAAATAAATGTCAGTTCATCAATTAAACTCATGGGGGTTAAGGAGAAAGGTCACGGGCGTGTGTGACTCACGGGTGTGACAGATAAGGAAAAAAATGTTGTAAACACATTTTGTTAGACCCATTCCACATTTTTCACTCTATCTCTCTCAACTGATTTCGGATTGCTATGATTTTTGGCAGAGAGGTAGAGCAATATGTTATGAGTCCAATGGTTTAAGTCTCATTTCATTTGGACATCGGGTGAAGAAGTTATAAAAAAATATTGAAGGATGTTTAGAAATAATATCTTCAGTAAAAACAATTGAAAGTCACGATCGTGTAAAAACGAAGTCACTGTCGTGCAAAAGCACGATCACAACTTTGTTGTTTTTAAGAAATCACTTTTGTCTTAAAGCACGATCGTGCTTTTCTCTTTTCTTCTTCACTGAATTTCTTTTCTTATTTTTCTTCCATTTTCCTTTTTATTTCTAGACTTACTCATTCCTAATTTATCTATACTGCATTTCTAACTCCAATTACAAGCTCTACATAATCAAATTCAAGTTTACCACTCAAACACCCAGAATCTGAAACTTCATATTCACTCCATCTCTCTATTGTAAATTTTCCAAAAGTTAATTCTCACATTAATTAACTCAAATAACACTTAAAACAATTCTTCAAACTCATTTTTAGCTCATCGACACAAACAATTCAAAAATCCAAAATTTACACTTAAACATCAAAATTCGATTCTCATACATGCAATTTTCAATTTTCTGCATTTTATTTATCTATCTTACTTTCATCTGAAGCATTTTTCCACCATTCAATATATCTCGACCTTACCCAATTTTCATTCTTTATCATCTAACTCATTTAAATTCATTTCAACCGATGCTCAACAGATTCACGCATGTACAGTGACAACAACCCATTTTCATTTTTTATAAATCAGAACAGAGTATATTAATCAATTTTCCAGCCCTCTTCCATAACTCATTCCAAACTAAACAGATCCTACTTCATATTTCTATATCACAAATCTTTCACCTGATTTATTTATCAACGAAACCACACTTCTCAAACCACTCAGGAATAAATTCATGTACAAAATCAACAACAGTAAAGCATCATCAAAGTCACTTACTTGATTCAGCAAATAGTTCCAGTAATGAGGGTGAATCAAATGTATAGAATGCTGGATAAACAAGATAGTTTTTTGGTGATGGTGTTTTCGATGGAGAAACAAACAATAGAGGAGTGAGAGAGCTAATAGTTTTGCTTAACACTGAACTACGTGGCTATTTTGCATGTATCACTTCTGTCACTTAAACACGCTTGCCACTTATCACCACACATACAAGCCATTTGTCATATACATATATTGCCACGTGTCACACTATAATTGGTCCATAAATCAATATTTTTCTAAAATTCACCAAAAATTTCAAAATACCCTAAACATACCAAAGTTTCCAAATCACATTTTAATTGCATTTAATAACTCAATTATACCTGGAAAATATCAATGAATGCATGTACAATCATATAAATGTGCAAAAATGTGCATGTCATGTTTAGCTTATGCATGATGTGCATTTTCCTAATTTTCAATACTTTCTCATTCTGGCCTTAACATGGGTAATGAGATGTTACAATATGTGTGATGGACTCGAGGAAAAAGGGAAGGAAAAAGAAGCAGGACACGATTGTGGCATAGTCCCCACTATCATGATCGAGATTAATTGATTCTGTCACGGTCATGGCAGAGTCCTCATGATCGTGGCCAATTCCACGAGTTTTTGTCATGATCGTGGCAGGGACACCACGATCATAGGCAGGTGCAAAATGAGAAGTGTTATCAATTGAGATCAAGGTATCTTCAGCATAAGTTATTAATTGGTGACTTGTCAAAAATACATCTCTAGATAAGATGAAATGATCTTGATGGTATATACCAAGGTATAAGAGTAAATTAATCTACTTACTACTTTATTGAGCCTTATTATAAAGGATATTATGATCATATAAATTATGAAAGAGACTAATCTTATTGAGATATTATGAATAGTTGAAATTGATCTTCTTGAGGTTAATCTTACATATCATGAGGTAGAAACAATTATAAGCCAAGCTCAATAAGAGTGAATCTTAGCTTGATCAAATAATATGATGGGTCTTATAGTATATGAACATGGCATCTTGGAAGACCTAAAGAAAATAGAGGTAATGAAGAAGTGAGAAACTTCGAGGAATATATATGTTAAATCCGAAGTTTTCTAGAATTAGCTAGGAAATTGGACACTACTAGAAGTTATTGAGGGAATTTTTACTGATTTTAGCCCTGTAACAAGATTTTTGAGGATAGACGTGTCATTCAGACAAACAAATGAATGTAAAAAGAATTTGGAGGAAATTAAAACACCAATAAATTACAACATCGATGTTAGCTATTCCATCTAGATTTGGAGAATATGAAGAATATAATGAGGTTTCACACCAGAGATTAGGATTAATTCTAATATAGTATAATAAAGTGATTTCATATGCATGGAGACAGTTAAAGTCTCATGAGTTGAATTATTCGGAACATGATTTAGAACTTGCTACAATAGTAATTGCTTTGAGAGCTTGGAGACATTATATGTACAGTGAAACATTTTAGATTTATATATAAATACACAGATCATTAAAGTTTGAGGTAATTATTGAATTTGAAAGAATTGAATACAAGATTGAGACAATGGATAGAGTTACTTGAAGATTATAATGTACAAATGAATATTTCTCAATAAAGCTAGTATTGTAATCTAATGCATTGAACAGAAAATTCAACAGCAATGTAGTACAAATTTAGATATTGAGGTTACCAAATCTAGTGCAATAAAGAGCATAGAATGTCGAGTTAAATTTTGAGCAAATCAAAGTACTATTAGCTATTGAATTTAAGATTAGTTTCATATAAAAAGATTAGTAAAGCCCAAATTGAGTATTCAGAATTTATGAATCTAACTGAGAAATTGAAAATGAATTCTTTTGAGTTTAAATAGGAAAAATGATATTTTGTGATTGTAATAAAAAGTATGTGTACCTGATGAAGATGATTAAGTAAAGAGATTATTATGGAAAGCACAAATAACAACCCTAACTATACATCCTAATAGGAATACACCGAAACAACATTTAGTGGCTAAGAATGTAGAATCAAGTGACTGAATGTTTGAATTGCCAACAGTCTTAAATGTTGGAGATATACATAGAACTTATATTTTGGAGTTCATAGAAACATGAGGTCAATGCGCAATTTTAATTGACTTTAAGCATAACAATCATTATCACAGTGATATGATTAGCATATCGTATGAGGCGTTATATGATAGAAAGAGTCGTCCGCCTTTATATTGGGATGAATGAGGCCTAAAATAGTTGAAGGCCAAAATTTATTGGAGATGTTATTGATGAGTGAAACTGATTTGTATTAGAAATTAAGTGCTTGAAGAAAGATGAATGAGTTAGGTAGATCATCACTGAAGATATGGAATATAGTGAGACAGACATAAGAGTTAAGTGTATTAACACTAAAGAGAAGTGAATTATCAAGCGAAAGATGAAACATTTATGAGAGTATCACCTTGGCAAGGTGTGCTTAGGTTAGGGAAAAGGATAAACTAAGCCCAAATTGTATTAGTCTATATGAAGTTTTTGAGAGAAAAGGATCATTAAGTTAAGTTAATCTTACTAACAAAGATATATCAGATTAACACTGTGCTATATGGAAGTAGGTTAAGAAATATTGATATGATCTAACATAGATTATTGTTGGCATAGGAAGTGCAACTTAGCAGTGATATGATATATATTGAAGAACCAGTTAAGACAATGTGGTATCTGAATAAGTAATTGAAAGATCGATTGATTCTATTGACTGTAGTCAATTGGAAGAAATTATTTAAGTGATGAAGTTAAATGAGAAACGGAGGAACATATAAGGAAACAATACCTAGCCTTTTTGATCATTTAGATAAGAATTTCTATGACAAAATTTCTTTTGGGGGGTAAGGGGTGGGGGTTGTAACATCCCATTTCCATACTAAGGGTTAGAACCTTAGATTTCTGTAATTGATAAATATAAATGAGAGACTAGAAAAATGCATTTCATACTCATGCATAATGTTAGCATACACACATATGAACTTGAATTTTGCCACACCACTTATCTTAACACACGATTTTTATTAAGTGAAAGCCCCAATCTCATTTTGGTCTTTCATTTTCTATTTACTCCTCTCTTTGTTAGCTTCTCTCATCTTCATCTACCTCATTTTTCTTCATCTACCTCTCCTACTCACGACACTCTCTTCTCCAAGCATCAAAGTTGAACCTTGCTTTCTTCCATCACTAGCTACTTCAAAGTTCTTGCTATCTTT
>JANZLD010000006.1:34581047-34598051 GCA_026413575.1 Erythroxylum carthagenense | reverse complement strand
AACGATTAACAGGATTTCTTTGTCCCTGTTTATCAGCGACAGTGGACAAAAAAGTGGAAGCGGAAAACAAACGGTTATGATGGACAGGATTATATTGTCTTGTTATCTGTCCCCCTGTATGGCGTCTGCAACCATACGGGGGGTTAAGGCACACTGTTGTCACTGCCACTGCTTGTTGCAATCCTCTAGAAGATTGAACTTTAAAACTATGTACGACTGGGATAACAAAAAATCAAGTGGATACAAATTTTCCACACGGATAGTCAACCACCTTTAGAAAAAGTCAGAAATGTCTTAATTAGATTTATCTTACTTGATGTGAAAGAGCACCAGTGGCTTGTTGAATGGGCAAGGCAGCGACAAATCGGAAGGGAAGACAGGAAAATAAAATTATAAACTAATAAAAGTGTTAAAAACGTTAATAAAATTCTTGATGTGCTAAATGTGAAGTTGAGAATATTATAAACAGCATTTTCCAGAATATTGAATTTTAGAACTAGGCAGACCTGGAATAACAACGTGGGAATCCCCAAATGCAAATTTTCTTAGACTTGTAAAGCCTAGGAGCAGGTAGCTTCGGGAAACCGACCCTCGATTCCAATAAACTAATTCCAATTCTATTTTATTAAATCTCAGACTCCACTAATGTGTGGACGATATCATGCAAAACATAGTGGAACAGCCCATATAGAGCGGATCTTTTTCTGAAGACTTGTAAAGCGTGGGTAGCGTTCCAGAAATGACTTTCTCCACACAATATTTTGTGATAGTCAACCATCCTTCAGAAGACTTGTAATGACTAATGCCTAGGTAGCTTCTCAGAAATGGTTATCTCACCTGCACCCACAACCGTTAAACATGTCCCACAAAAACTTTCCAGTATAGTTCCAGACATTATTGGAGCAAGACGATCGTACTCATGGACCTTCTCTTTCTGCTTCTACATTCATTTACACTACTTGTTTTCCATTCCAGGATTGTCACTTCTGGGGACACCTTGGCTTGGAACCAAAACATTAGTGATGATGGTCAACTTCTAGTCTCCAAAGACAACCTCTTTGCCCTAGGATTTTTCAGCTCTGGTAATAGTTCTTCTAGATATCTCGGAATCTGGTATTATGGTTTACCAGACCAATATGTGATCTGGGTTGCGAACAGAGACTCTCCAATCAATGGTTCTTTTGGGGTACTCTCACTCAACCGAATTGGAGATCTAATTCTTTACTCTAATGGTGATCAAGAACATTCAGTGGTCTGGTCTACGAATCTGTCGATGGATGTACAAGCTGATGATACTTGCGTGGCTCAGCTGTTGGATTCAGGGAATTTTGCTCTGTTTCGTGGTGGAAAAATTGTGTGGCAAAGCTTTTATTATCCTACAAACTCAGTCCTGAAAGGAGTAAGACTTGGGCTGAACAGGAGAACAGGTGCAGAGCATTTCATATCATCTTGGAAATCAGCAGATGACCCAGGAACAGGACAGTACTCACTCAAGCTTATTGCAGGAGGCTCGCCTCAGTTCGTTTTGTACAAGGGTGCGAGCCCTTACTGGATAAGCAGTCCATGGCCCTGGAGAAAATATGCGTACGTATATAATTACACTTATGTTAACAATCAAGATGAATTATACTTTACTTATTTTCGGGCTACTGAGGATCTATCTCGAAGAATCAGATTAGTTTTAGATGAAACAGGAACCATTAGGAGGTTAAACTGGTTTGAAAGTGATGGGAAATGGAAGGAGTTATGGTCAGCGCCTAAGTACAGGTGCGATTCATATGGGCAGTGTGGAGATTACATGAAGTGTAATCCGAGTAATGAAAACAAAGTTGACTGTACTTGTCCACCTGGATATGAACCCAAGTTGATGAAAAACCGGATTTTGAAGGATGGGGAAGGTATTTGTACGAAGAAGCAACAAGGGTCTTCCTTGTTGTGTGAGCAGGGAGAGGGGTTTGTGAAAATGTCAAAAGTTAATGTTCCTGATAATTCAAATGCTGTTTGGTTGGGGAAGAACATGGGCTATCTCCAATGTCAGCAGGAATGCATGAGTAATTACTCTTGCTTAGCTTATGCAAGTGTAGGTGTTGCAGGGACGACGGGTTGTTTAGCTTGGTATGGAAGATTGATGGACTCTATAGAATTCAGGGAAGATGGATATGATCTCTATGTTTGTGTTGATGTACTTCAATTAGGTAAGTCTTCATCCTATATTTGGTGCTATTTCAAAACTTACTAAGCTAAATTTATATGAAGGTGTAGAAAAAATCTCCGAATATTTTCAAATAATGTATGTTCTTTGGATTCATTCAGTTGAATATGCAAGTAAATCGAGTAGTCTGTTGAAAAGGAAGGAGATGCTAGCCATTCTTGCTATCTCAGTCTTTTCGGCGTGGATTGTGATTGTTATCTTTCTGTTCCTTAGGAAGAGAATAAAGAGGAGGTAAGAAGCAAAACTAAATAAATTACTATTATGCTTAAGATATAAATTTGTTCTGAAATTTGGTGACTCCCTATAGCCAGTTGATGATAATAAACGACCTGCATTTCCTGAAAATAGTAATGTCTATCTAGTACAAATATTGCTTGAAAACATTTGTTTTCTTTCTGTTTAAAGGGCAACGAAGGACAGATGGAGCAAAAGAATATCTCATATCAATAGTTTAGATCACAACAAAAATACCCTGATGGCAGATGAGTTGAGGGAAACTAATAATCAGGCAGAATTGGCATTTTATGATCTCAGCACTATATCAACTGCAACCAATAATTTCTCGCTTGCTAACAAAATTGGGCAAGGGGGCTTTGGTTCTGTTTATAAGGTAATGACTCCTTAGCTTATATGGTCTAAATATATAAGGTTTTGGTTCCAAGACTCTAAATATAGTCTTTCGGTTGTAATGTCCTACTTGACAATTTACCAAAATTCAACTGTGCATTATGATTCCAGGGTCAACTCCCTGACGGACAGCAAGTCGCTGTGAAAAGATTATCCAAAAACTCAAGGCAAGGAATGGAAGAATTTATCAATGAAGTGAAATTAATAGCAAAGCTTCAACACAGAAATCTGGTAAAGCTTTTAGGATGTTGCGTTGAGGGAGAGGAACCTATGCTAATTTATGAATACTTAATCAACAAAAGCTTGGACTCTTCTCTTTTTGGTGAGTATAATTAATATCTTGTCATCATATTATGGTAGTTAGCCTACATTAAAACTGAAATCTTCATTTTGGTGTAGATGATGTCAGAAGTGGGTCCTTAGATTGGCGAAAGCGCTTTGACATAATTGTTGGAACTGCTCGTGGAATCTTGTATCTCCACCAGGACTCAAGGTTGAGAATTATACACAGAGATTTGAAGACTAGCAATGTTCTATTAGATGCTGAGATGAAGCCAAAAATTTCAGATTTTGGAATGGCTAGAATATTTGAAGATGACCAAATGCAAGATGAGACAAAAAAAGTTGTTGGCACATAGTAAGTACAATTTCACCTGATTATCAAAAGCAAAACATATATTAGCTTGGTGATTATACGATTTATAGAATGACCATCTTTTACGTTAATCAATGCAGTGGCTATATGTCTCCAGAATATGCAGTGTTTGGAAAATTCTCAGTTAAATCCGACGTCTTTAGCTTTGGAGTCATAGTGTTGGAGATTATAAGTGGCAAGAAGAACAATGACTTTGATCAATCTTCTGCCTTAAGCTTGATAGGATATGTCAGTTATATAAATTTCCAAATTCCTTTGGCGTAAAGATACTTGGATTTTAAATTCTTACTTTGTTAATGGTAAAACTTTGACAGGTATGGGAATTATGGAGAAAAGATAGAGCTCTGGAAGTAGTTGATCCAGCAGTGGAGGAGTCATACGTACCTCATGAGGCCTTGAAGTGCATTCAAATTGCACTCTTGTGCGTACAAGAAGATGTAATGGACAGACCAACTATGTTAGATGTAGTTTTCATGCTGAACAACGACATGGCTCTTCCATATCCAAGACAACCTGGATTCATTTTCTATCGAACTTATAATCCTAACTCAATTGTCCGCGAGGAAGGATCAAGTTCTGTAAATACCATCACAATTACCACCACATTAGCTCGCTAATATCTCAAAATTTTCATTAACGTTGTCATCCCACGAAAATGTACAAAGAAAATTTTAGAGTTTTTAGAGACAACCTAGAGGAGGAAGCCCTACTTTGGTTATTTTTTTCGTAGGAGTTGAAAGAGGATTATGAGATTACTATCTGCGGGGTTTCTTAATTGGGAATTTTAGTATGTGTGTCTAAACTGCAACGTTTTAGGATGGACTCCTTGTAAGACTATCTATTGTAAACAATGCTCTATTTATTCAATTAATTTGTTTTTATTATTAAAAAATCTTGTTGGAGTTTTCTCTATAAAAATACTGCTTTAAAATTCTAATTAAATTTTCAGTAAAAAAAAGAAAAATGTCAATGATAAAATTGCTCTAATAGCTAACAAAGTGCTTTTGTTTTTTTTTTATTGAACAAAATGCTTTTGTTAGATGTACATTTTTATAAGTTTTTCAATATTAGTCAAATATATTAATTATCTTCACTAAATCTTGGTACATTTTAAAATATAATTATATCATATATAATTACTTATAGAATTTGTAAAACACAACGTAATTCCTAATATAATAATAGAGAATCAATAAACATCATTGTGTTAATTGATGACTTTATATTACATAAGTCAAACACATCTCACCTTAACCCTTTCCCACATTATAACCCTAAAAAGTCCTTTGATTCACGATTATGCATGTGAATCATAGTGGTAAAGAAATGAAATGATATGAAAGATTATGGAATGAGATTTGAGTGTACCTATGATTCTATCTTATTTAAACACATTTTCCATGTCTACCTCTAGATTGGTCAGTTTCTAAAGGTAATGAATGTTGCTTGATTATGAGTAGAAGCATCAAATGTTGAGCTCTTACTATGGTTTTTAAAAGTCATTCACGTAACATCTCGTTTCTATACTAAGGGTTAAAATCCTAGAATACTGTACATGAGAGATATCAATGAGAAAATTATGAAATGCACTTCATGCTCATACATAATATAGTATACATACATGTGAATTTGATTATTGCACACATTACAATGATTTGTTAATGCACTCATTTGACATTTTTCGAGTATAAATGATTGTTTTAATGTGATTATGATATGGATAGTGAATATTTTGTCTTAAAAATTGATTTGGTTAATTATAGTATTGATTTATAATTTTCAGTGAAATTTGTGAATTTTTTTCTGAAATTAAGGATATATTTGGACTGAGAAAAAATGTCAAGTGGCAAGACAAGTGATAAATAGCAGTAGAAATAAATGACAAATAGTAGTAGAAATTATTGATAAGTGATATTAAGATTTAATGACGAATATCATAGAAAATTGTGAGACAATTGGATTAGAAATTGGAGACGAATGGACTGGTTGAGAAAGAAGACCCATTAGAAACTATAGCTTGTCACTTGCCATGCCACACACCAGTCCACGATATTTCCTTCATTCGAAAGACTTTCTTTTGTCTTTCATTTTCATTTGGTGCTTTCTTCTTCTCTCTTCATTTACGATCTTCATCTTCTACAATTCTTCTTCTTCATTTCCACGATACTTTCTACTCTCACCATTGTGAACTTTACCATCATTTTTCATGTGTTTCTTCAAGATCATGTGTCTTCTTTTTGAAAAAGAATCTAACCTACTACACCTTTTATGTTGATAAATGAATGATATTGGAGAAGCTAGGGTTAAGTGTTATTGAAAGATCTTGTGGTAAACAATTAAGTACAAAGCATTACTCTTCTTTATTTGTTGAATGAAACATGTTTTGATGATAGTTAAGAGTTAAATGATCATAAAATGAGGATGGGTACATGCTAAAACGTGAATGAGAAATGTGGATAGATTCATGTCTTAATTATATATATATGATGATCAATATTTCATAAGATGTTGTTGAGATGATTTGAGTTAGAATGATCATTAAAGATGGTGTAGGAAAAAATGTATAAAAAATTTAATAGATAATGGGCTTTATGTTTTGTTTTCTTGGTGTATTAATATGGATCTCTTTGGGTGTTTTGGAGATGAAATAAAATGAGTCTAGAGCTAAAGAAAGGGAGTAATGTGGTGTCTTGAAATGGGAAGAATTAAGGTTATAGTTAGAAGTGAAATGAAAGTGGAAATTAAGTTGAACATATGTAGAAAGTTGATGATGAATGTATATATGTATATATGTATATGTTCTATTTTATTGTTCATGATCAATCATGGACTATAATTTGTTTATGGATGATATTGATTTGAAATGGAGTTAAGAATTATGGGGAAATGATGAGTAATTAAACTAGAAATGATAAACCAAGCATAAGGTGTTGAATGTAGTAAGTAAAGAGTTAGAAATCTAAAAAAAATGGATCCAATTGGAGAGATTTTGGGGAAAGAGGCATAAATTTTGTTCTGGATGTCAGATTGAGGTCATTTAAGTATGTTTTGAAGAGGACTTCGAGTTCTACAACTTCTATGAAGACCCCAATGAGAGATTTTTCTGTTTAAACAATCAAAATTTCACATTTCTGTAGGTGTCCCTTGAATGTCCACCCAGTGAACATGATGTCCCTTCAAACAAACATGGGCAGAGCTGGAAAGCTAGAAAACTTGAGAATGTTTGCCCAACAGAAATTTACTAGCCATCTAGACTTTTAGGATTGAATGGAGCTTGAATTGAACCTAGAATGATGCTTGGATTAAGTGACTTAATGTGTGATATGTATGAAGTGATAATTGAGGTTATAACTTAGTGAATGAATTGTTGATATAAAAGTACCAACGGCATGAATATAATGGGAATAAAGATATTCATATGATTGTAGTTATGATTCAAAGGAGTTGAGTAATATGGTATAAGTCGAAGAATAAGCTAGACATATAGAAAGGATAAGGATTGAATGGTGAACTTAGAATGATCATGTAAAAATGAAGTGTAAACCCAAGTTCAATTAGATGTATATGATTTATGAAATGAGAATAAACATAAGATGTTAATTTAGGTAATATACCTGGGATTGTCATTAAGCATGCATTATACATAACACATATACATATGTATGTGATTGAGTATTCATAAGATTGTACAATTAATAATGTGTGTGTAATATATGTATTGCATGATGCTGATATACAGGATAGAACGTTCGCATCCAGACGCTTCTAGATTATGGAAGCTAATGCTAATCTGGAGCAGACTGTGAGTCGACCTAGATGGTCTCATTTTCATTGTTTATTCTGTTTTAAATTTATGTATTAAATTACTACTTATATGATTGACGTGAATGTTTTGATTCCAAACAATTAATGTCTGAGGAATTTGATGCATGTACAAATCATTGGAAGTGCTCCTTGAATGTGAATTTGAATGAATAAGTGATACTTAACATTATTTTTGAATGTCAGAATAAGGTTTGATGATAAATATGAATGTGAATGTTAAACTGAAATCAAGTGACTGATAGAATATTTGTGAATGTGATGCATTTCATTACATGAATGGATGATAACATCAAGGCTGCTGTGACAGAAGTGACCACCAAAAAAGAGCTTAAAGTTCAAAAAGTGAAAAAGAGCTTAAAGCTCATAATGTGATAAGAGCCTCTGGCTCTCTATGTAAAATGAGCCCTGTATCCCCAATAGATAAGGGACAGTTATTAATGAGCCCGATATCCACAATAGATATGGGATAATTATAGGTGCTCGGTCACAATAATAATAATTGAAAATGAGTCTCATGAGCATTGCATATGCATTTGATATGTATGATTTAAATGGTTGAAATAAATAGTTTGAATGATTTATAAATGTGAAACTTGGTCTAAGTAAATATGAAATGTATGTGAATCTTCATGTTGAATTGAAGAAGTGAAGTGAATTTTATGAGTATATAAATTGATGTGTTATGTGATTGGGTGAGCCATTGAGGATAGTCCACTCACTGAGTTTGTAAAACTCAACCTAATATTTGCAACATTTTTTAGGCTTAGAGAAGATCTCCAATTAGACAAATTGGAGTAGGCTGGGATTAGTTAGCGTCTGCATATATATTTCATTATTTTGTATCAAAATGTGTATTCATAAGTATTGTACAATGTGCATGTGAATGATTTTGTAATGTAATGACATTATAACTAAAAGTGTTTTGTATCTATAATGGGCCCAAGTGACAACTAAAATTCTAATGATATGTATAATGGTCGTAACACTTGTGAGTGAAAATTTTTATGAATAAAATGGGCCAAAATTGATTATTGGTTTTTCGAAATATGCGTGTGATGCGTGAAAAGTTTTTAATAGTTATGATTTACTGAGTGTATTAGTACACCACCCTTGTAGACTATATTCTCAAATATCATCGGTTTGTTCGGTATATGCCCTATGGGAGCGAGACTCTACAAGTTTTATTATATTTATTATGTCCAAACACGATAAAGGTGGATAAGGAGAAGGTTAAAGCTAGTCAATAGTGGCCTACACTAAAATCTATAAATAAAAAGAGAAGTTTTCATAGTTTACTTAGCATTTTATAAGAGGTTTGTAAAGCTTTTTTAAAGATGAACATTAACTCAAGTAGAGAATAACAAAAAAATTAGACAAGGTATACAAGTTTAACTCTTAAGTCATATAGACTTAAGTAGGACATAGGTTCCAACCCAAGTTACAATTAGCTAGCTCTATACATTCAAGAGTATATTCATTCTTTGGTTGATTTTGGATTGAGTATCATGTGTTATTTGTATTTCTTTAATCCATTTAACAATTGAGTCTCTTAGCATTTGATCTTCTTTCTCATTTCCTCTATATGACCTATTGTTCCTTTCCATCTAGATTGAGTATATGGTACAACATAATGCAATTTTTAGGATGATCCCATCTTTCTTTATTGAGGTGTTTGTTCTGATGGCCCACTGGATTATATTTATCCATTCCTTTATGAGCAATGAATCTAAATTGTATTTTAGATTCGAATCCAAATCACTCGAGAAAAAATGCACTGAAAGAATGAAGGAGGTAATGTTTTAACCTTATCTTTACATAGAAGACATATTGCAATTATCTATTCTCCATATTGAGGGTTAGAGCTTTAGTTGTCATTGGGAATTCATGAAATGCATTTCATTCACGTGCATATAATTAGCATACACATATGAATTATGAATTATGAATTATGAATTATGAATTATGAATTATGATTTTGTACACATTGCAAAGAATGCATATACACTGAATTGACTGATTCTGGGTATGAAAAAATTAAAAAACTCATAACGTGAATTGTGAAACATTTATGCCTTGAATTTTGGTTTGATTGATTACAAGTAGTGAATTTGGAATTAATTGATATAATTGGAAAATTGAGGAATTAAATGTATATTTGGTATAGGAAAAATGCCAAGTGGTAATAGATTGATACATGGAAATTAGAATGATTAAGCCTATAATTGAGTGACATTTGGCATTGATCGTTGTGTGACAAATGGATTAGTAAGTTGATGACAATTGGTAGCTATGATTACATGACATATGACCTAGCTTTATTAGTGACATGTCGCAATATATTTACATGATAAATGGAGGACCTGCTTTTATACATATGGCAAATTAATTAGATGACACCTAGCACCTTAGGAGTAACATTTCTGCAGTGTTGTTTCAGCCTAGCTCATTCTTCTTCTCATCTCATCTCTCAACATTGAAACTTGCTTCTATCTCCCCTTCTTGTGTTTTCCTTAAAGCTATGCTAAATTACCACACCAAATGCATGCTTTTATCCTTCATAAAATAGCTAGAGAACTAGCTGATTGTTGTTGTTATTTTATCATAGCCGAAAGTCATCTAATCCTACCTTGAATTTACGATGATCTTGCATGCATGGAGGGTTAGGTTAACTTGATGAATTGAATTGGAATTGGAAGCTAAATAAGTAAGTAAAGTGTTGTTCTTTATGGCATGTTATAATGGAAAGATTATGATGATTGAATTGGGATAGATTGTGTATGATGTTGATGTTGAAGATGTGCTTTGAAAATGGAGAATGAATGGATACTTTTCTGGTTTGTTTTTACATATATAGAAATGGTAGTCTATGGACTATTGTATGGATGATTTAAGTTGGATTTGAAGTATAAGTGAAGTTGGATTCATGGTAAAGATAGGTGTTATTGAAGTGTTCTTGAATATGGAAATTTAGAGCTGTAGGTCAAATTCTAATTTCAAATTTATCTTCCTCTTTCGATCTAATTTACATATCTTTAGGGCATGAATTTGAAGAAATTCAAACAATGAAAGTTATAGATATAGGCCTTAGCTTGACCTTTGTAAAATTTTCTTGATAAAACGGTTACTAGAGCTTGAGTTATGCTTGTTTTCTTTATATTGCCTGTGACAGACCCCTGTGCAGGAACCTTATATTATTTCCTAATTTTTGGGGACTTTAAAGCTCGAAATAGTCAATGTATAAAACATGAAAAAATGATTATTGATGTCTTATTAATGCTTTTGTGAAACAATTTGGCCATAAGATATATTGGTAAGTTTATGTAGTTAATTGATGTCATTATCTAATGAGCGGACTGTTTTAATGTGATGAGTTCAAATCTGGAAATTCTAGATTTGTTAAAGGAATAAATGAGTTCTTTTAATGTAAGCATGATCTTAAAGGACTTAAGAAATGTGCATAAAGTATGGTTGAATGAGCATTGAAGAACAAGGGGTAATTATGAATGGGAATTGAGTAAATGTATATATTGCTGGAAAAAGTTTGGTGAATGTATAGATTTAGCTTGCTGAAATTTCATATTTAAAGTAACAATTGTGCGTGTGATATAAGAAGGCTGAACTGCACACTTTTGTGTTCAGAGCATTGTCTGAGTGAGTAGGAAGCGCCTATCAAGCAAAGCTTTCTTAAAAAAGTAGAGCTGTCATGAAAATGTTCAAGGATAAGTGTAAAATATGAGATGTTAATAGTATAAAGATGTCTTTATGAATGAAAATGAGATCCAAATAATATAAGTATGGTGAATTAGGTATGATAGAATAAGAATTAAGGAAATTGTGTGAATGTAGAATGCTAGGAAAAGATTGATGAATTTATGAATGATGAATGGAAAGTGATCAAGTTTACTTAAGGCACAAACCTAATTGCAAACTAAAATGATGTAAAAGTCATGATGTATAAATGATTAAGATTTGTGAATAAGGTTACATACTAGGAATGATCAATTGAGCATGCATTGAAGATAACATATATACATGTGTGTGATTGAGTACTTATTTGATTAGTCAAGTTAGTAATGTGTACATATGTGCATATTGCATGATTTAGAAGAACATATCAACCAACAGCTTCCAGACATCGTCAGTTCGTCGAGGAAATAGCTATTTGGAGCATACGATGAGTTAACCTAGATAATCCTCACAAAAAATAAAATTGTTTTTATCTAAATTTCAATTACTGAATTACTACTTATGTAATTGTGATATTTTGGACATTGTTGGTCTGGGGAGTTTGATATTTGGGAATGTATTGGAAGTGCTTACTGATTGTATGTGAATGGGGAAATGTGTACTCAACTATATTTTGAACGCCGAACTTAGATATGATGATTGTGATAACTGACTGTATACATTGAAAGAAAGTGATTGATAGCGTATTATGTGGAATGTTATACTCCATCACATGAATATGCATGATCAGATAAAGGAGTTGTGATCGGAGTGACCAACGTGAAAAGAGCTTAAAGCTCAGAATGTGCACAAAGAGCCATAGGCTAAATGATTAATAAGCCTGGTATCCACAATGGGTACGAGACTGTATCTAAAATGAGCCCGCTATCTACAATATATATGGGACAGTTAAATAAATGCTTGGTCACAAAAAAATAAAAATGGAAGTGAGTTTTATATGCATTTGCATCTATATCTTTACATGTGTTCATGAGATTGATTGCAAATAAATGTTGAATTGTTTTGTTATAATGATGTGTAATGCTTGTGTACATGTTGATGATATAAATAATTGAGATAAATGATTGGATTATTCTAAAATGACTCTATGAAGATTTTGTATTCATAATATGCTTGTTGAAATATGATGAATAAGGTGATATATAAGGGATTCGATTTTGGATGAGGTGTCATACTGAATGAACTGTGTTTTATACATGAGATGTTTATATTATATTTGAATGAGCACATCGATGATGGTTCACTCACTAAGTTCGCAAAATTCATCAAAATTGCAATGTTGATTTTATAGGTACTGAGAGGAGACTTAGCTTCTAAGGAAATCTAGTTGAAGTTTAGTATTGTCCATTTTGGGAACAAGAAATAGCTTAAAGGTCTGGTTAGCTGACATATGAGGAGTTTAGATAGAATGTTTTTGTTTAGTAACTCATATCATGTAGAACTTGTTGCATCAAACTGTGAACTCACAGATGGTTTAATAATATAAATTTATGGTTGGTGGGTAATGAAATGACAATGTAAAATATGTTTGGTTAATGAAATGGGGTGAGTTAAACTTAAAATATTTATGTTCATTATGATGCCATGATAAGTTGATGTGTTTGCTCTAACATGTCATTCTTATAGGGTATATTCTTGAATGTCCTCTAGATGTTCGGGTATATGCACTATGATAGTAGGCTGTTACACATATGGGATAAAAGTTATCTTTGATTCCATAACACTTGTTTTTTTTTTTTATTCTTTATAGTTAGTCAGCTAATGATTACTGCCCTAGGGGATAGTGCATTCTTTCGAATAAATTCATAACAAGGAACTTTGGGATAAGTAAATTCATAACAGGGATATTGCTGAATCCCAGGGTGCTATTGCTTATCTAGAAAGGCTTGTCCTCTTCACCATTAGGTTGGTAGTTTGATAAACAACTTAACAATCTATCAGCCCCTTTATAATTACAGCTTAACACCCCCTTTTGGATGATATTGCTCACTTTTGCTTTGATTAAAACCCTAATGGTTAGAACTTGCAATTCATTTTTTTGTAAAGGGGGCTAATTTCATTCCATTTGTCAATCCAAAACTAGGTTGACTCTCCATTACCTATTTGCTACTTAATCCATAGATAAACTTGATTGCTTTAAGTAGTATTAATTAATCCAATTTGACAATAAAGTTTCCTCATCCTAAATGCATCGTTCCATCTCTTTAACTTTCTTTTTAGGCATAACCAAATGGGAACTTTAATGTGTGTGGATATTCCTCAAAACATAAGAAATTAACTATAATTTACTAGCAATTGATAGACGTGTGAATTTATTCTAGCCTTGTACTTCATCAATAACGGTAAGCAATCAGCATACTTTGGCATATTAGTTGTGATGGGTACTCCCAAGTAATTGAAAGGGGGAGATTGCATATATAACCTTGTTAAACAAATAAGTTCTACTCTATTATGAATGTCGGAGGAGATATAGATAAAACATTTATCAAAATTTGCCTTTAGCCCTAAAAATTTGGTGAACTCCTTCAATACTCAGCTCCACAAAACAATATAAGAATATCAACAAATGCTAAAAGATTTAACTTCAACTGTATTTATGATGATACTTGAATTTGGAATTTCCATCAGTGAAAGCTAACAGTAGCCTTTAAAAGACGTTAATAGTTATAAAGAATAGGTAGAGGAAAGAGGGGGTTCCTATGCCTAATTTTGTTATGAATTTTGAAGAATTTGGTAGGATTACCATTTATTAGGATTGCTAAAATTGACTTAACAGAGGCATTCTTTGATTTAATGGATAAAATAAACAGGAAAATGAAAAGCTTGAAGGCATTTGATGATGAAGTCCCCTTTAATTATGTCAAAGGATTTGGAAAGGTCAACATTGAGTGTATAGTTCTTTATAGCTCTTTTGGTAGTGTAATCCTTCATTATCTTTTAAACTAGTAGGACATTGTCTCCTATAGATCTAACTTGCATAAAAGTTCCTTGAGATAGATTTATTAAAGATTTTAGGGATCCCCTGAGTCTATTGGAAAGGATCTTTGAAATTAGCTTATATATTGTGTTGTAGCATGAGATAGGACAAAAGTCCTTCATCCTTGAGGGGTTTTGAGTATTGGGGATTAGACAAATATAAGTACTAATTGTCTCTTTTAGCAATCTGGAAGAGGAGAAGAATTCCTGCACTACTTCCACTACTCACTCTTCAGTAATACTCTATGTTTTCTAGAAAAAAGGAGCAGTAAATCCATTAAGTCTAGGAACTTTAGACGAATTTAGACTAAACAAAGTGTTTTTGATTTCTTAAGTTTAAATAGGGTTGATTAATGATTCATTCACCTCTTGACTACTTTTTTCTTTGACTACTTGAGAGACCTCTTCACTAGTGTTCTCTTCTTAAGTTGAGAGTCTTATAAGCTCCTTGAAATATTCTGTAGCAATGTTCTCTATTTTCAACTAATTAGTACTCCTTTGGCTCCTTTTATAATAAAACATTGTGAATTGTTTTTATTCCTTCGAGCCAATATTTAGTTAAATAAAACTTACGGTTTACATCACCTTCTTTTAACCAACGTACTCTAGCCTTCTACCTCAAGATGGAGTTTTGCAAGCTTAGTGCAAAATTGTAATCCTTTAGGCATAAGGCTTTTTGAGCTTTCATCCTTTGATCATGAGGGCATGTATAACAATCTAGTTGAGGTTTCCTTAACCTTTCCTTAGCAATTTATAGGTTTATAGCTGAGTTCAATTTGATTTTTTTAGCGAAATATTTTGTTACTTTCTTAACATTCTATAGTTTTCTTATCAACTGATAGGATTTGTATCCCTTAACCTTAATTTGCCAGTTGTTGCAAATCTTTATTTATTTGTCATATAATTAAAGAATCTGAATGGAGCTCTTGTAATCCTACTACTTGTTATTCCATAGATTTTTATCAAAGAGTGACCAGAGGATAAAGATTCCACAAAATGGGCATATAAGATAGAATATTTAACTAACCACTGCTAGTTCACCATAAACTTATCCGATCCCTTTTCGCTTGTTGTTCTATGTACAAAAGTATCCTACAAATCTCAGATCCACCACATTGATTTTTTAGTGATTTAAGCTAGCTCTTTCTCCTCTCCTTTAGTCCTAATTGTATTATCTTCTGCCTCTATAGGTGATATGATGCATTTATAATCTCCTTTAACAACTCGAAGTCCCCTAATTGAAGAGTGCATAAATTATAGAAAGATCCTTTTTAGTAGTAGCTCACTAGAATTCACATTTGAGGTTAATAACTTGGTCAAAAGTGAAAAATGTTTGTAATGTTACCTTTCTGAGTTATAAGCTATAATGATCTTACCTAATACACTAGTTGCACCAATTATTGAAGTTTTCAAAATTTTTGTTTTAAATGAGGTGGTGAACAAGAATATGTTCTTTATTTCATAAAATAAAGTTTACGTTATGCATATTTATTAGCTTTATCTATCTTTTCTAAAAACTTTAATATTATATTTGATGCATCAGGAATATATATTAGTGTTATTTTGATGCAAAAAAATGAACAATTGACCTACTTTAGCAATAAACTCAAAAGTTCTCCTCTTATCTACTTAATTTATAATGAGGAGTTGTTTAACTTGTGATAACGAGTTGTATACATTTGTAAAGGCTTTAAGGAAATGGAAAAAAATATTTCTAGACCAATGATATCATTATTAACATAGATTATAATTTATTGAAGCATTTGCAAAGGCAATAGAATTTGAATTGAAGACATGCCAAGTGGATGGAGTTTATAATGTTCCCTTATATGATTAAGTACAAGTAATGTAAGGAAAATGTCATAGTTGATGCATTGTGCTAAAGTTATGTCCTTATTTGTATTCTTAAATGCAAAATTCTCAATATTTGAGCATATTAAGTAGTTAAATGAGAATGATTACGATTTTATGTATTATTTTAGGTTTTATAAATATGTTTTTGGAATATTCTTTAAGCAATATAGATTCTTTTAGGAAAATAAATTATGTTTACTTCTCTAAAAGAGTTGCTAGTGCATAAGACCTATATGGGAGAATTAATAGGCCACTTTTTCACTAAAAATAATTTATATATTTTTATTGAACATTTATTTTAGCCTCGTTTATGTTACGATCTTGAAAGAATTTTTTTTATATATAATACAAATAGACAAGCTAAGTCTAATTTTGTCCCACAAAGGCTAAATAATCATTTGCTTGGCCTTAGTAAACCTTAGGTTGATATTTCTATAGATTAAGTTTTGGGTTTACCATAGTCCAAAGGAGGTAAAGATTTCATCTATGTTGTTATTGGTAGGTTCTCTGAGCAGACATTTTATTTTATGTTTTAAAAATAATGATGAAACTAATATAATTGGTTTATTCTTTATGGGTAAAGTATGATTCTATAGTGTTCCAAGGATTATCTTTCTATATAGATATTAAGCTCCATTGCTTCTTGTAAAAGGTTTTATAGGTAAATTTAGGAAATAAAATTTTTTCAACTAATTTTCACTTTTAAATAGATTATTAAACTAATGTAATATTTTAATCATTTTATTATGCCTTTTCATTTAATAGAATTTGAAAATTTTATAAGGTTTTCTGGAATTCATTGAATTTGCATGTAATCATGCTTGTAGCGCCCCCTCATCGTAGGGTACACATCAGGACGCCCGAAGGTCGTTCCGACACGCATCCCACGGTAAAGGTTCACTACCAGAAAATTTCTCTAAATCCATATGGCATCGTAGTAATTAAATCACAGTATAAACAATAATCAGTAAATCAATAATCGAAAATAATTATCTGAATATAGTCATCCAATATCAGAATAGACCAGTATATCAGTCCCCTAAACAAAACCAAAAAGGAAACTGATACAAACGTCTATCCTAGATCATCCCCAAAAGCTCAGCCCAGC
>JANZLD010000006.1:34495116-34505442 GCA_026413575.1 Erythroxylum carthagenense | reverse complement strand
CCCATCCCTTCTAGGTGACCCTCAAAGCTCTTTTGAGTCAATGTCTTTGTGAACAGATCAGCAAGGTTTTGCTCTGTGGGAATCTTTACCACATCCACCTCTCCATGTTATATTATCTCCCTTATTAGATGATACTTTTACTTAATATGTTTGGCAACTTTGTGGTTCCGAGGTTCCTTAGAATTAGCCACTGCCCCACTATTATCACAATAAAGTGTAATAGCTTTTTCCGCCTCTGGAACTACCTCCAAATTATTTAGGAACTTTTGAAGCCAGACTGCTTCCTTTGCTACTTCACAAGCAGCAACATACTCAGCTTCCATAGTCGAATCAGCAATATAAGATTGCTTGACACTCCTCCAATTGAATTAACAAGGAAAAAGAAAAAAAGAAAAAAGATATAATAACCTTAAGTTTTCATCATTGATTAACTTTGCTCTTACTACTATCTTTACTACTTCAATTAATTCAATCTTTTATTACATTAGACAAAGTGCATTCAAATTGTTAGGTGACTAATCGAATCCTCTTGGGAATAATATCTTATGTATTACAATATACGATCCATATACTTGCAGTTTTAATTGCATTAAAACAAGCAACAAAGATCACTTTCTTGAATACCAATAATATATGCATAATGTGCAAAAATGAATTTAAGTTAGCTAAACATTTTTTTTATCTTGTAAGGTCTTTGAAAAGATATGGAATTCAATCAAGATGAAAACCATAATTAATGGCCCAAGTTGAGGCTGCATGCATATCATATGCATGTTATAAAGGACTAGGAGACTAACCAAAGGAGATCAAGTTGTTACAGAAATTGCCCTTAGACTAACCATATATGTTATATGTGGAAAGATCAAAACAACATATGCTTTAAAAAATTGAAGAGGAATTTGTCACAAATAAAGAAGGAGCTTATCGAGTGGATCAGAGCACAACTTATTTTGAGCAGGGATGTTAATCACTACAATAAAAAAAAAACTTAAGCAGGACTAGAGAATCTAATTAAAGATCCTACATGCAATGAGATCACTTTGGTGTGTTAAAGAACTATCAATTAGAGAACACCAGTTGTATGGATGATCCACATGGTGGATAACTAAAGGTGTTTTAATAATTACCTAGACAGATAGTTTAGTAGCCATAATCAAAACAAGTACAAATATGTAGCTAGCTAATATGGATAAGGTGTATGTATACCTCTCCACAATTAGTCTTAGGTAAACATGTATGTACCTTTTGTATCTCCTTTTAAATATACATTCTTTTACTCAAATCACTACTAATCAAGAATAACTTTTAAGTGACATATCCTCTCTTACTTACTCATGTATTTCCATATAAGTTATATTATATCCAAGTATTACTGATTAAGTTGTCCTAAATAATATAGGTCATCAATAGAATAAAAAGATTTTAGTTGTTATATGAAATAGTTTGATAATCCTAAATGTTGAACCAATGGAGTTTCCAATTGATGTTTTGGTGATAATAAAACATAACTACCACTAATGTGTATTATTTTAAAGAAAAAAATATTGGAACAAAACAAAACCATAAATACAATAAGAGAGTATATAAATTTGATAAAGAAAAGTTGAAGTTTGCAACTAATGAAATGAAGATCAAAACAAACAAAAGAAGATCAAGGCTCATTAAGGTCATTTCACATTTTTTTGTTTTATTTACAAGCTCACTTTGTTAATTTGATGATCCCAAAGGCTCATATGTATAATTATTTCATCTTACTTCATTTCTAGAGTCTTTACATTCATTAAAAGGTGTTAAAGCTTTTGATTTTAATACAAAAGCCTTTTGATCATTCAAATAATCTTTAGGGAACATTTTATGAAGTGTTTTAATCATAGTTAGATTTCAAAAACATGTTTTAAGCATTTGAATTTGTTAAACTAATGTGTTTTATGGTGATTGGTCAATCTATATGGGTTAGTGGCCAACCTATATAAGTTAAAAGTCATTAAATTTGATGTATTATGAGTTGTAATAACATTGGTTTATATATTTACAATCAATATGTGTATTGGTCGACCAATATTCCAATGGCTAGTCTTTGGAGCTTGTAATGCATACTAATTGCCCATATATAGTGCATCAAATATAGCTAGTGCAAAGGCTAGTTCTTGATCTAACAACAATTTTAGGTTCCAAAATACTATAAATAGGTATTTTTTCATTGATTTTAGCATAAAAACGTTTTGGGTGTTATATACACTTTTAAAGAGTTTTCAATAATTTGAACATTATTGTGTCATAATTATGTGAGTGAATAATTTTTTAGTTATCTAGTGATAAGTGAGGTATTTTGAATTGTTAATATTTGGTTGGTGTAATAAATAATTACATTTAGGGGTGATATATGAAATACATCATTCCCATACTAAGGGTTAGAACCCCAGATTCATGTAATTGAGAAATAGCAATGAGGGATTAGAAAAATGCATTTCATGCTCATGCATAATGTTAGCATACACACAAGTGAATTTGATTATTGCACACATTACTGTTGGAGTTATATAAATAAAGTACCCTAGAAAGCAAGTCTATTTACATATAACTTATTCTTCTTAAGTTACAGTTTTGTAATGAAAATATTTATTATTAATAAAACAAAAGAGTTTGTTTTTTATAAGCATTATATATCTAGTCATAAGGTACCAAGATTTTTTTTGTAAGTAATATACATATACATAGATATGTATGGGAAACATGTATATTATAAGAATCTAAAATAATGGATTCACAATTAAATAATCAAGTTAGTCGCTTGATTATGGTTTAGACTGTAGTGTTATGATTTATCTCCATGTAAGTAAAGGAGCTTACTTTAAGGGAATGATGAGTTTCATATCATGATAGTAGTCGACTACTGATAATGACACTATTAAATGAATGTAGAACCAAGTATATTTTCAAGAATAAAGTAGGTCATTACTTTAGTCTTAAAACATACATTTTAGCATTTGTTTATTATAGACCACAATTTTAATGAGTGGTGAACTCATATATGTTTCATTATAATTCTTGATATAATCAAAATAGATTTTTATAGAGAATTAATCCAGTATCTGCATGTTGGAATTATTAATTGAAACATGTATCAGGGAACATTCACTTAAATAAAGAGTTTATAGTGATATCATCACTTCTAGATGTTTTATGGAGATTGTTGATTAAATTGGCACTAGGAGTTTAATGAACTAGCTACCCATCAAGTCTTAACACCAAGATGAGATCTTGTGTGTTAATCACCATATTGATTAAAATGGGAGATATAAATGAAAAAACCAACATAATGGCAAAATGACAATTTTACCTTTTGTTGTGCGGATGGTTATAATAAGGTTCATAATAGGGCAATTAAACATATTATTTGAAATATTTGCTTTCATAATATTTAGTAATTCAAGAGTTCAACTAATTGTCTTTAGTGGAATGAAATTTAGTTAATTAGGTAGAATTAATTCTACTGAGATTAAATTAATTATGGGCTTATTAGAGCTTGAATTATCTAAGTCCAATAAGATTCCCTATTTGGCTTCAAGAAAGGTTATCAAGCAAAATAAGAAATATAAATGGAGGTTTTAAAGCCGATAATTGAATGTTGGGCTTACATTAATTAGTGGTTAATTAGAAGCCCAAATGAACATTCAGAAATGGGCTAGACTTTGGTTTAATTTAATTAATTAGACTAATTATATTAAAACAAAATTCTTAAAGAATTAAAGGAAATTTCGGTTTTTAATGGCTGAATGTGCAGCTTCACATTTAGCATTTAATTGTTAAATAAAGATGGTATTTGTCATGCATTATCATCATTAAATGGAGTTATGATCTTACCATTAAATGGTTTAATGGTTGTCTTTTAATGATGGCATGTTATGTAACATTTTTAGCATTCATTTGATTAAAGATGAAAGAGGTGTATTTGCTAGATGATCTTCCTTCTTTCATCACTAAAACCAAAATTGACATGTCATGTTAGGTTATTGTTCTTTTCATATAGCCATCATAAAACAAATGAGAAGAGTCTCATTTAATGGCTTCTTTGTGTTTGATTAAAGAAAGGTGTGATACATTGGATGTTGTTCTCTTCTTTCTTTTCATGCATAACCAAAATTGACAAGGTGAAACAGAGATGTTTGTGCTTTTTTGGACTCTCTCTACTTTCATGCATGTGTTAGCCGAAATTTGTATGAGAAGGTGTCTCATCTTTAGCTTCTTTCTTCTAAGAAAAATCTCCTCCAAAGTTTTCTTCCTTTCCCACCAAAGGATCTTGTTAACCAAGTTGTCCAAGAAAAACGAGTGATAGATGGGATTGGTTGAGGATATAATATCGAGAAAAGAAAACAATAACAAGAAAGAAGCTACCGGTAATATTTCTACCGGCTTGTTCTTATGTTAAATATTAACCTTATACCATATGTAACATCCCACTCCCATCTGACACATGCATGTGCCCCCTTTTTGGTAACACGTGCAGATGCTCGACAGAAATGGCATGTTAACTATCTCACTTTCACTTTATCACATGGCATCGTAACTAAAATCATAAATCACATTTAATAAAACCTAAAATTTCCTCATTTTATATCAAAAATCATAGTTACATTGTAGCATTCTGTTCAACATCATCAAAAGAGCATAATCAGCTCGGCCTATGCAATATGCTACATATTTGAGGAATAACAAAAGATAATGACTACAATGTCTTCAATCCCAACTGATAGACCTTTGATCCATCTTTGAAAATGAATTACATAAAATCTGCTTCAATGAAGTCTTAAAAGCTAGGTCGTCTCGCTCTTGGACATATAAAAGTCAACGGTACAATTTTGATGAGTTTTGCAAACTTAGTATAGTAACCATCCTGGATGGTTCACTCATGCAGCAAAACATAGTCATCATTAAATCACTCTGATCATACAACCACATAATTCATTTAGTTACACAGTACATATCAATCAATTATAACTTTGCAAATCATTCAATGAATTCCGATTATATATGAATGTAATATGTATGAGACTCACATTTGTTTTGATAGTGTTGTGATTGTATGTCTTTTCAGTCTCCCATAACCGTTCCAGACACCAGACTCAGTATGTAATGGAAACATAGGTTCTACCACAGAGCTTTAAGCTCTCTCAGTAACAGTATCAATCAGTCAGTAGTAATATCAGTCACAACGACCTTTATATTACATGCATTGAATGATATGCATGCGAGAATTTAGTCATCAATTCCATCATACTCATTTGCATGTATGATCACAATAGCAGTCACAGTAACAGTAGTCGTCAGACTAGGTCCTACATTCAACTTTTTAGTTGAGAATCAGAATATTCAACTAGGCAGTCTCATTCACATACAAGTAGCACTCCTTAAAGCCTATTACCTTGACTTTCCGACAATATCTAAAAGTGATCGCTCTAGCTGCTTGTCTATATGCAATAAAACAATTTCATATTACTAGAGTGCTTATGTAACAGGATAAACATATGTATCAATGTTTCATGTATCATGCATGTTCAATGACAAATTCTCGGGTATCTTATTATAATTCATATCACAAGATCATTCACAAAGCCCTCAAAAACAATTAACAATTCAAGAACTAAGTCATAGGCATATAGTCCAAATTAATTCAGTCATGAGTGTAAGAACTTAACTCACACCCGTGCATATCCAAATATCACGGGTGTGAGATCTTAACTTACGCCCGTGCATATCAAATGACCCCTTTCAAATTTTTCTAACAACTTGCTTTCCGGTCAACTTTCATCATCATTCTGATAATGTAATTACATAATTAGGCAATACTTCCTTCTAGAAAATTTTTCTCCAATGTCTTAACTTTCTAATGATACAAAGATCATTCAATTTGACTTGGTATTTCCAAAGTTGTACTCAATTTACTTTAGACTATTCTTAAAACATAACTGTACTCTATATTCAACTTCAAGTTAGATATGAAATTCTTAACACCAGAATTACAATTTGATTTCTTTAGGAAAATCGTAACTTTATGTCTCTAGTTTCATTTGAATTAAGAATCACCTCATTTGGAACTCTACATATCAAGATATAATAAAAATACCAAAGTAGGTTAAGTAAAATATTCCAGTTCATATCATTCCAATAGATTCCCTCACTTTCATTCAATCAATCTATTCCAAATCAATTCATAAAACTACCAATGTTTATGGAGAGGCAGAACAATATGTCAGGAAAGCATCGGTTCAAGTCTAATGTCATTTGGATATCAGGAACAAAAGTTATAATAAAAATATCAAAGGATGTTCAGAAAAAATAACTTTTAAAAAAATAATTGAAAGTCACGATTGTGAGTCTGCGCGATCGCAAGTTTCACCTTTGGGTCATGATCATGCATCTGCACGATCACAAGGATACAATATCGAGAAGAGGAAATAATAACAAGAAGAAGAGGGTACATCACCTTGGAGAGGATACATTGCCGAAGATAGGATAGCACCGCGAGGAGTTAAAGTTGTAGCGGACGAGCTGGTAATCTTCTACCGCCTTGTTCTTATGTTAAATATTATCCTTATACCGTATCTTATATGGATTGACATGTTGATTTGGTTATCTTGCTTCCGCTGTATTATGATTTCTAAAAAAGTTTTTAAACCACCGTTTAATCAAATCTTGCATGTTTTCTTTTCTGATCCAACTGTTACAATGAATTATTCATGCACTCATTTGACATTTTCCAGGTATAAATGATTGTTTTAATGCGATTATAATATGAATTATGGATTATGTGTCTTAAAAATTGAGTTGGACTGTATAAGTAGTAAATTAGAATTTTTGGTGAAATATGAGATTTTTCTAGAATTAAGGGTATTTTTATTAGAAAAAATGCTAAATGGAAGAACAATTGATGCATAGTAGTAAAAATAAGAGTCAAATAGCTATTGAAAATTTTATAAATGACATTAAGATTTAATAACAAGTGTCATTAAAAATTGGGAGAAATTTGGGTTGAAAATTGGACACAAATTGACTAGTTAAATAAAAGACCAAGTGAAGACCATAAGGTGGTGGCATTACTTATCACTTGCCTTTCCACATACCTCACTTTTGTATAGCCTAAATGAAAGATCAAATGGTTGTCTTTCATTTTATTTCTTTGGCTAAATGCTCTCTTTTGATTTTTGTTCTTCATTTTCTTCATCTTCCTCTCCTTCTCATGACACTTTCTTCTCCAAGCATCAAAATTGAACCTTTCCATCACTAGGTTCTTGCTATCTTTTCTTCTTGATAAAAAAAAAATCCCACCTATTATACTTTGACAAGATGATGATCATGGGATGCATGGGACAAACTAGGGTTAATTGTTATTTGAAGATCTTGAAGTAAACGAGTAAGTATAAAGCATTACTCTTCTTTATTTGTTGAACGAAACATGTTTTGATGATAGTTAAGAGTTAAATGATCATAAATTGAGGATAGATATATGCTGAAATGTGAATGAGAAACTTTGGTATGTTCATATCTTGTTTTTGTGTTTATGATGATCAATATTTCCTTAAGTTGTTGTTGAGATGAATTGAGTTAGAATGGTAATTAAAGATGGTGTAGGAAAAAGTGCATAATATTTTGATAGAAAATAGGTTTTATGTTCTGTTTTCTTAGTGTATTAATGTGGATCTCTTTAGGTGTTTTGGAGATGAACTAAAATAAGTCTATAGCTAAAGAAAGGAGGTAATGTGGTGTCTTAAAATCAAAAGAATTAAGGTGATAGTTAGAAGTGAAATGAAAGGGCAAATGAAGATGAACATGTGTAGAAAGTTGATGATGAATGTGTATATATATATACGTTTTGTTTTTAGCGTTCATGATCAATCATGGACTATAACTTGTTTATGGATGATATTAAGCTGAAATGGAGTTAAGAATGATGGGGAAATGATGAGTAATTAAACTAGAAATGATAGACCAAGCATAAGGTGTTGAATTGAGTAAGTAAAGAGTTACAAATTTGGAAAATATGGATGCAATTAAAAAGATTTTGGGAAAAGAGGCATAACTTTTTCTATGGGTGTCAGATTTAGGTCATTTAAGTATGCTTTCGAAGAGGACTTTGATTTCTATAACTATCAGACCCCGAGGAGAGATTTTGCTGGATAAAGGATCAAAATTTTACATTTCTATAAGTGGCCAATGAAGATCTGCCCAGTGGACATGATGTCCCTTCAAACACACATAGGCAGAGCTGGAAGGCTGGAAAACCTAAGAAGGTCCGCCCAATGGACATTCATTGGCTATTTGTACTTAATTTAGGCTTGAATGGATCTTAAATTAATCTTAGAATGATGCTTTGACTGAGTGACTAACTGTGTGATATGTATGAAGTGATAATGGAGGTAATAACTTAGTGAATGAATTGTTGATATCAAAGTACCAAAGGCATATGTATAATGGGAATGAAGATGTTCATATGATAGGAGTTGTGATTTAAAAGAGTTAAGTAATATGTGATAAGTATAGGTGAATGAGAATTGGATATTATGAGAGCATATAATGCTAGAAAAGAAATGACGAGTAATTGAACTATGACATTAGAATAACCAAGTGCTCTTGAGGTGTAAAGCTAAGAATAAGTTAGACACATACAAATGATAAAGTTTGAAAGAGCAAGAGACGTGATTAAGGAAACATACCTGGAATAGTTAAATTGAGCATGCATTATACAGCACACGTATACATATATGTACAATTGAATGATTATGTAATTGTGCAATCAATAATGTGTGCACAATGTGTATATTGCATAATAAGGATGTGTAGTATAAAATGTCTGCATCTAGACATTTCTAAATCATGGAAGCTAATGCTAATCTGAGTGTACTGTGAGTCGACCTAGATGGTCTTACTTTGAATGATTGTCCTGTTTAAATTCTGTATTGAATGATTATGTGAATGTGATTATACTGATTTCGGACATTGAATGTTTGAGGCGTTTAATGCATGAATAATATTGGAAGTACTCATTGAATGTGAATTCGGTTGACTATGTGTTTTTTCAACTTAAATGTTAAATGACGGAACAAGGTCTGATGACAAATGTGAATAAGATAATGATAGTGAATATGAATGTGTAACATTGAGCACATTTGATTGTCTAAATACATGTGATGCAATTCATACACAAATGCATGAATAGATAAAGGTTGTTTTGACCAGATTAGCCACCAAAAAAGAGCTTAAAGCTCAGAAAGTGATTAAGAGCTAAAGGCTCACTATGTACAATGAGCCCTGTATCCCCAACGGATAAGGGACAGTTATTAATGAGCCCAGTATCTACAATAGATAATAGACAGTTACAGGCACTCAGTCACAACAATAATAATAATAAAAAAAGAAGTGAGTCTCATTAGCATTGCATAAACATTTAATATTTATGTTTGAGTGATTGAAATGTATTTGATGAATTGTGTTGAATGAGATATGTGAAATTATGAACAAAAGAGTTTTGTGATGCCATCAAGGATGATCCTCTCACTGAGTTCGCAAAGCTCACTCCAAAATTGTTACATTATTTTTCAGGCTTAGAGGGGATACCCAGTTAGACCAACTGGAGTCTAACCAATACATTCAGATAAAAGATAAAGGTCGGGATCAGTGTTGGGCCTGGGTCCCGATACCCATCCCGGGGTGACCCCTCGGGGGAGCCGAGTAAGGGTGCGCGGAGGAAGGAATCGAAAACATACAAAAATAAAGAGACAACAGCGGGAAGAGGGGGCCTCGTCGCGGCAACAGAATGCTCACCGCGGCGAGCGCCTCGCAGGAAAGGTGCGCCGTGGCGAACTCGCGGGTATGCGCCGCGGCGAACGACCAGCATCACGCCGCGGTGAACATCCGAGGGCTGCGCCGCGGCGAGCTCCCCAAAATCTGGACCCGATCCCAACATCTATGCAAATTCAATTCACACATACATTTTCATACATTCTATCGCAAACATATAAGAGTCTAACACAGCCATCAACAAAGGAAACTTCACGCCATTACCATTCGAAGAAATTTTAACAAGCTTTCATAACATAGCACAATACATAACAAAGTTTAAATCCAAAATACATGAAAGTGCTCAATGATGATATGCTTGGAAGGCTAACTAAAAATATTAACTTAATACAAAAGCTTCTAACTATCTTGGAGTTTCCGATGCCTTGCAAGGATCAACGACCTTCTCGTTCTGCACCTGAGGAGTGGGAGATAATAGGATGAGCTGCGAAGCTCAGTGGCTTATACATTTATAGCCATTGGCAACGAGCC
>JANZLD010000006.1:34465103-34495016 GCA_026413575.1 Erythroxylum carthagenense | reverse complement strand
ATTTTGTATCAAAATATGTATTCACAAGTATTGTACAATGTGTATGTGAATGATCTTGTAATGTAATGACATTATGACTACAAGTGTTTTGTATCTGTAATGGGCCCTAAATGGCTACTAAATTGCTGACGATATGTATAATGGTTGTTTACGAATAAAATGGATCGAAAGTTCATATTATTGATTTTTCCGCATATGCGTGCGATATTTTTGAAAAAAAATGTAATGAGTTTGATTGACTGACTATTTTACCATGCCACCTTCGTAGAGTATGATCTCAAATATCGTCGGTATGTTCAGAGATATGCACTATGAGAGTGAGGTGCTACAATGCAAGTAAGATTGATGTTCCTCTTCATCTGGGAAGAAGAATGTAATAAAGATTCCTATTTATTGAGAAAGACTGTATACAAATTATTCTTCTCTTTAAAAAAGAATTAAATAAAAATCTTAAAAAGAGTTTTAAGAGTGAACATAGGCACCACTTATTTGCCAAATCACTATAAATCGATTTACTTATATTGATTATTATTAATTAAATACATCGATAAGAAAACTTATTAAATTTTGTAACCACATAAGTCACCATCTTATTAAATGCCATTAAGAACAAACACCAAATATAAGAATTAATTATACAATAGACATCTACATATATATAAGTGATATTTTATTCGGGATCCTTACTAGCCTACTAATTTAGTAAATTTATTTTTAATAAAAATTCAAATGTTTATTTTTAAAAATAACATATGGTTTGATAACTTTATTGACCCATTAATATTGTTTCTTGATAAAATTATAAGTAAAAATAATTTAAGAACAACATATATACTCAAATTGAATTTCATAAGTATGATTATATTGTAGTTTTAATTATACAATAACAATTTAAAATTTTATCTTTAATATTAAGTATTAAATGTAATTAACAAAATATATACAAACAGAAATAGTTTTAATTGAATAAATTAAAATTATACATATACAAACCAACAAATAATGCTAGTGTCATGGAATTGCAAGTTGACGAGGCCATCGATTGCTATATATTGGAACCATAGACTTCATTACCTTTATTATTACGTTATCACTCAATTCAACAATATACACTTGCAAAAATCCCACATCAACTGAATATGACGTCTAATTTGCTTAAAAATATATTTAAATGACTTAGCTTATACTCCCATCTATTTCTTGTAAACTTTAGTTAAAGAATTTATGAATAAATAAATTTTAATTGAATTAAAATTGATTTTTTAATTCTTATCATAATTGATATCAATAATATCCAATTACAATTTTTACAGTACCCATTTAGAGGACACCGTCAATTCAACAGTAGCAAAGTTACCATATAATTCTTTTCATAAGAGCTACATAGTTAACTAACAAAACAAATAATTTAACCGAGTAGAGCATCACTCCGTACATATGGAATATCCTTCGGACACTTTGCAACATGTTTCATTTCTCGATCAAATATTTGAAATGAGCATATGTGTGATCAATTAAGTTGCCAAAAATTAAGCATTTGAAGAAAATCTGGATTTGACGAAAACCTCTTTAAATGAGATTTTAGGAAGAGAAAATTGATATATTTTAATAAAATCACAATGAATACTAATCTTTCAAATTCCAAATACCTCCTTAAATGCTAGCCATTCAATGATCAAGGCGGAATGAGTGGAACACAATACGAAAGCGTAACACAACTCTCAAGTGTCTCGAATGGTCCACAAGAGCAGTTACATGTCCATTAATTAAGATTTAAATCCTAGGCAGGGAAGCACCTAAGCAGCAGATGGGCAAACTAATCACCAGTCCAGCAACGTCTGTCTCTAAAATAGCGCTTTTTAATCATGTACCACAAGCGACAGGAAGACCATATTCAATGGAAACTACCATTTCTTGAATTTAGACTAGAGCTTGCTTTGAAGATTCAAGGTCTCGTTGTTAATCAGCGTACAATCTAATTTTGTAGTTTAGCAAGTGTTCCTTCAGGCACTCCGTCTAGGTATTGTCAATAGCCAGTTATAGTAATTTCCTCGGTGCTTTTAGCTCAGGTCACTTTTGGCAAAGGTCCAATGGGAGCTATCCATACACTAAATTCCTTTGCTTGTCCAACACAAAAAATCCATGTTTGACATCTTTATTTATATTTAGCCCAGTAATAGGATGATGGGTTTGCGCCCAAGAGAGAAGAAAACAGCACAGGCATTGAAAAGAAAACTGGTGATTTATTTAGACTAGAGACAGGCAGGAACATAATAGGATTGAGAAACATTAATGGAAATGCCACCCCCAAATTCAAGCTTGTTGCCATTTCTAGACGTTATAAACACATTACAGAAACCAATAAAAACTCAAAATTATGACAATGTGTTCCTCAAACTTCAACAAGCAAGCATGATCGTGGTTCAGTTAAATGATTATTCTCGAGCTTATTATGCACATGGAAATATCATTACCATATGCATTACTCAAAAGTAAAAAATAATCCAAACATGATAAATGTAGCAATTTACCTCTAGCCACGATACATTTCAGATGATAAAGTAACTAAAAAACAGCACCGAGTTCCTAGTGATGATGAACCTGAACATAACGTAGCCCACAATACTTGCAAACAGCTGGCTCCTTCAAGTCGAGACATATGAACTCAATTGGGTGACCAAGTGCAGGATTTGTATCTACAACAGAACATGACAAATGATACATAAATAAATTGGTAACCACGTTGATCAGCTCCATTTTTTCTCAAGCTTGAAATTTTTTTGAGTGGAAAGGAGGTTCTAAATACATGTGACAGGATTTATCTGTCAAGTTACATTGGTCGCAGTTTATGACAGATTGTTAATTTAATGATACCGAAAAAGAGAACGATGCAAAAGCTAACCTCCTTCACAAGCCACAATCCTGCCATCAACCTTGATAGGAGGAATTTCATTGATCAACTCCATTGGAGATTTCTTGGTAGTGTCCTAAATGCAAAAGCAATTTATTGTCATTTTAGATCACTATTCATTGAATTATATCTCTCAACAGAAAATGAAGAAGCAGAAATCCAAATTTTTCAATCAGGATTGTTGCTTAAAAGACATAATAAGCGTGTGAATTCAAATTTATATCTATGAAAGCTTCTTGATTTAAAATTAAGCATTAAAGCTTACTAGAATGTGCAAAATTCCTGAAATAATCATCTTCCAATGGATCTAATAAACAAATGCATCGTTGTCTCAAGCACATAAACATGAATGACAAGCAAATCCCTTCATTTATCAACAAGTAATGAAGATTAGGTTGACTTTTACTAAAAATACAATTTTATTTAATTTAGATTTCTTTCTTATGTAGGCAGATTAGTTCAAGTTGGTGTCTATCCAGTTACTATCTATAAAGCTTAGTTTCAGATAAGTAATAGTCATGGTTAGATTAATACCTTTACCTTTACCTTTATATCTAACTTCTACTAAGTTTTAGAGGTGGTGGATGGTTTTTAATGTACTTAGAGATCTTTAGAATTGAAGTGTGAAGCTGTCTATTCTCTAAGAGTGATTCTTAGATTAAGAGCGAATCCTACATTATAATCAAGTTGTCATTTACAAAATATATTCATGTAAAACAAATATAAGAATTAATAACTAGTAACTAAAAATCACAAAATTACTGATATTAAGCTGCTAGAATATCCAGTTTCAGGGTTGAATTTTGGCTAAGAATGCTGAAATTTCAGATTTTGTATAGCTGAAATTTTAAGATTTGATTGTTAGAAAGTTAGGCATAGGGTTTCAGGGTTTAATATGACTAAAATTTACACTTAAGATGGCTGAAATTTAGGTTTGACATAGCTGGAATTTAGGTTAGGTTTGTATGAACTTATTGAGGAATACAAACAATGAATAGTAGGAAACTAAGAATCACTCTTCGGGTATAACTTACGTTTGTAAAGAAAATTCAAATTGCTTCTTATTGTAAGACAGAATACATATATATTTATGGGAAAGTTTTGCTAATCCTTATTCTAGTAGGAAAGGGTTCCTAACAAATTTAAATCTTATTCTAATAAAAATTCTATTCATCCTAAATAACTAAGATAACATATCTAAAAGAAAATAAGATATTTAACTTACTACTATTCCTATCAAATAAGGAACCCTAACACAATCTAAATTTTAACCCTTATCTTTGATGTCAACCCAATTCCCAATCATCATCCCACCAAACTGAAGCTTCTGGCTGACTAATCTTTCCTCTTTTATTTCTTTTATATACTTTAAGCTCTTTTGCATCAATTGTCCACAGCTTGTCCGAAGTCATCCTCAATGTAAAATGACACAAATAATAATCACATAAGTCTGGATTCAACTTTTAAAATTCTAATTCTAGAATCCAAGTACTGTCAAAAATTGGGGTTCCTTTCCAGTTGAAAAATTGTCAATATACTCCATCTCTTGTAGCTACAATTTGTTCATCAACAACATCCTATATTTCCTCTTTAAGATGAGTAGCAGCTGGAATTCTTACAGTTGCAACAGGGGACTGCTCATCCTGTCAATCATAAATAGTTAAGTCCATAGCATTAAAGATAGGACTTATTACCATGTCATTTAGTAATCCCAGAACATGCATTATCAATTAACTTCTTGATGATCTTATAAAGCCCAACATTCTGTTAATGAAATTTCTTATATGTTCCCTTTTTGACAATGCTCTGGACAGATCCTAACCATCATCATATCCCCTTCATTAGATTCTACCAATCAACGATGATGATAAACATGTTCTTTATAAGAAAAATTGTTGATTATTATCTTTCGTCATATCTCAACAAAAATGTCCCTTATGTGTTGTGTGAAACTTTTAGTAACACCAACTCGTATTGTTTGTGGTAACGGAACCAAATTAATAGGTTTCTTTGGTTGAACTCTTGAAACTATCTCAAAAGGGCTCTTACTGGTAGACATATTTACAAAACTACTGTATGGAAATCCTGCCATATAAAGAATTAGTTCTTAATTTCCACATTATCTCCAATCAAACATCTTAACAAGTCCCCCGAGCTTTTATTCACCACCTCTGTTTGTCAAGTTGTTTAGGGATAAAAAGAACTTGAAAATTGAAGCTTAATGTTCAATGTTTTCCATAAAGTCCTACAAAAATAACTATAAACTTTATATCACGATTAGAGATGATGGTTAAAGGTAGTCCATGGAGACTTACAACCTCTTTAACGAAAATTTTAGCAATATGAACAATATCATAAGTCTCGAAACATGGAATGAAATGACCTATCTTGGAAAACCTATCCACTGCCACAAAAATAGAATCATAATCTCTCATAGTTTTAGGAATTCCTAAGACATCCCTTGTCATGGTTCATGAGGTGTAGGCAATAGTGTGTATAATTAAGAATTTTCTTTACTTCCTTTAGCTAATTGACATGCACGACATAGTCGTATGACCTTAAACATGTCCCGCTTTAAAGAGGGCCAATAAAAGCGATCTTCAATGAATGCGATGGTTTTATCTCTTCCAAAATATCCTCCTGCTCCTCTATGTAATTCCCAAATCACATACTCCCTTATAGAAGTATTAGGTAGGTAAAGTCAATTTCCTTTAAAAAGATAGTCATCATTGATCACAAAAGGAAAGTGTTGGATCTTTTTTCCCAAATGCAATTTCTGGATACATTATTCCAAAATCTCAATATGAAACATAATCTCTTTCTATTTTGTCGAACCCCATAACTTTTACCGCTAAAGTGTTAAGCAAATGACTCTTCTTACTTAATGCATCTACTACCTTATTCTCCACTTGTATTCAATGTTTAATAACAAAGTTAAATTGCTGCAAAAAATTTACTCCATAAGGCATGCCTTTTGTTTAGGTTCTTTTGGGACTTGAAGTGTTAAAGAGATTCATTATCCAAATATAGAATAAACTCCTTACATATAATGATTCCAATTGTAAAGAGCATGTACTATTGTATAAAATTTCTTGTCATAGTTTGAGTATCATTGTTTCTCTTCACTTAACTTCTCATTGAACTAAGCAATTACATGTCTATCTTGGCTGAGTATGCCTCCAATTCCTATATGAGATGCGTAAAGCAACTTCAAATACATTAGAAAAATCTGGAAGTTATAAAACAAAAGATTTGGTGATCTTCTTCTTGATTTCTTCAAATGCTTTAGTTGCTACCTTTGACAAGGTAAACTATCCTTTCTTCATACAATCAGTAATGGGTGCCGTTTTGGTGTTGAAATTATGAATAAATTGCCTATAGAATGTTGCTAGGCCATGGAAACTCCTTATCTTGTGCACATCCTTTGGAATAGGCCAATCAAGGATAACCCTAATCTTCTCGGGATCCATCTCCACTCCACTGTAGGATATAATAAAACCCAAAAATACAACACTTGATTGCATGAAAAAACACTTCCTTAAGTTGACATAGAGTTTCTCTTGCCTCAAAACTCTAAATAATTGTTGTGTATGTAATAAGTGATCTTTAGTCTTACTGTGTATTAATATATCATCAAAATCTTCTTTAGTCTATACTTTTTTGTGATCTTATTTATTGTCCGACAATCAATACATATTTGCCAATTTCTATCCTTTTTAGAAGTCAATAGAGCTAAAGCTGCATACATATTAAGACTTTCTTGAATAAATCCTTTTTCAGTAACCCTTCTGTTTGTCTCTTCGGCTCTTCATTCTTGATAGGATTCAAGCGATAGAATGGAAGATTTGGTAGAATAGATCTACGTAACAAATCAATAGCATCTTGAATATCTCATAAAGGAGGTAATTCACTTGGTAAATCATCCAGTGTGAGGTCTGAAAAATCAGCTAACAATTCTCCCCCTTCCTTTGGTAAGGTAAAGGGTGCTTCAAGTATTGTTTCTATTACTTTCCTCACCACCATCACAAACACAATTCCCTGTTTCTTGTTAAAGCCAAGTGATATTCATCTTCAAGGCTATAAATCCAATGCATTATCAACTCCTTACAAATTTCTACCCTTAAGCCATTTTTATAGTGAGATATAAGTTGTCATTCCGACTCCATTCCTTCACATTGGATAGAAAGTTCATCACATGTTTCCATGTATTCAGTTACAAACATAATCCCTTATTTAAGGGTTGTGAGTTCATCTTCAAGATCTTCCTAATAATGAAACGGTAAGTATTTTTCTGATAACTTCAGCGTCATTTCTTCCCAATCAACAATTAATGGCTAGCTTGCTTTTTGATGTCCATCCTCTATCGATCTCTACCAAATTTTAGCGTGACCAACTAGCTTCATCTTTGCAAATCAAACTTTTCAATCTTCTATCATGTGGTACCATTCAAAAGAATCTTTCATTGCTGTTGTCCAGACAAAGAACAAGTGTGGATCCATCTTTCTTGCAAAACCAGGGGCTTCAACAGAACTTTCTTAATAATGTCATCGAGTTCTTCAATTCTATTGTGGCCTCTCGCATGCGCCCTTTCTGTGTTGCTGGTTGGTTTCTTTGTCTTGGATCTCTCTGTGGGTGTTGATTTTCTAATCCCATTAGTTGCTGATTGGTGTTAGCCTCTTCGTCTTGGATTTCACTTTCTCCACCCTCACCATCTAGTGTAGTTTGTTGTCGGATATTGTTTTCTAAACTAGTTCTTAGAGCACCTTATGATCGAGGGTCATTAAGGTACAATCCTTCTATAACTCTTAGAAGCATTTCATCTCACCCCAAATCCGTGAATATTCCTTTATATGTCCTTTTGCTAAGCGTTGCCATCGTGAACAAAAGCTCTAATACCAAATTGATGTAGGACAAATAGAAGAATTATTAACTAGTAGCTAAAAATTACAAAATTTGGAAATATAACTTATATTAAACTGCTGGAATATCAAGTTTCAGGATTGAATTTGGCTAGGAATGCTGAAATTTCAGATTTTGTATAGCTGGAATTTTAAGGTTTGATTGCTGAAAATTTAAGCTTAGGATTTCAGGGTTTAATATGATTAGAATTTATGTTTAAGATTGCTGGAAATTAGGTTTGAGATGGCTGAAATTTAGGTTAGTTTTGCTGGAATTTAGTGATAAACACAAACAATGAATAGTAAAAAACTATGAATAACATATTAAATCATATTTTAATAAAAATTATATAAGTCCTAAGCAACTAAGATAATATATCTAAAATAGAATAACATATTTAACTTACTACTACTTCCTATCTATTAAGAAATCCTAACACAATCTAAATTTCAGCCCTTATCTTTGGTGCAACTCAATTATCAATCTTCATCCCACCAAATTAAAGCTTGTGGTTGACTAATCTTTCCTCTTTTATTTCTTTTATATACTTTAAGCTCTTTTGCATCATATATTACTTTAGAAGTGTGTTTGAGGTTTTAACTACTGTATAAGCATATGAAATGGGTTGAAATTCCTGTAATTCACTTTGTTTGTGATACAACAATGGTAATGGTTTTGAAAGAGTAAAGTGACACTTAAATCATAAAAGGAACGTGAACAAGTAGCACCATCTACTATCTAAATTTCTGAAAGTTCCATTCTTATAAAACAAGATCATGTCCACAAAAGGTCACCATTTTGATGTAAAGCTTGGTCTGGACATGGATATGTATTTCCAATAATAGTAACATATTTTCCTATTGGAAAGATGTTGACCTGATACCTAAGTCAAAATAAAAGCAAAAATAATAAAGAAGATCTCTTGACTTTAGACCAATCTTTTCACCTAGAATAAAAGAAAACATATTCTTAGTGATTCAACTTAAAGTTATTTCCTATTTCAATTCTTTAACTATTAAACGTTTTAATTCATTCCTTGGATATGGACGTTTTAATTCATTCCTTGGATATATAAATTAGAAACATTAAATAAGGAAAACAATGTAAACTTGAAGAATTGAAAGCATACTTCTCCCAATTTATAAAACACAGACAACGGTTAGTATTAGAATCTTGTAGAAATTTCATGAGCTTTGTACATTTTCCAAAATCGTGCTCACAATGAGTATCGTAATCTGATGCAACAATGTTTCGCAACCTCAACTATGATGCAAAATATACTAAACTACTATTCCATGATTTTCAGATCTTAGTTAAGATAAATAAGGTGCATATTCAACAGTGAAGGTATGCATAGCTGAATATAATCTATGAAACTATCAAAATGAAGAAAGCACAAACTAGATCAGCACTCAAAAGAACATCCATCAGGGATATGCTTTTGAAACAAAAGTGAATAAAAAAGAACTGAATCAAACCAATAAGATATTTGATGTGACAAACCTAAGCCATAAGTCATATCGGGGAAAAGAGTGTGTCAAAAAACCATCTAAGAGAAATGGCTAGTACACAAACAGCATAAGAAATTGTCCCAATTTTCTCCAACTGCATTAAGATTTAAGAAGCAAAGAAGCTCTAAAAGCCTATTAAAAAACTGGTTGAGGTATTGGCTCAAAAGGGATATAACCAAGAAACGAAAAACACCCTCGTGTCTACGGAATACTGAAATTTTCAAAAGAAAACATGCAACTGATCAATACCGTCAAATAGAAAAGTAGAAGAAGAACAATCGAAGAACAAAAAGGGAGGTGGACAAGAGGATAGAAAACCTGCATCCATTTGGCGGTGTGTTCGCTGATTTGGCTACTAACGAGACTTAAATGCCTGGAACTCCCAATCGCAGTCCTCCATGAAAGATTCAAAGACTTGGTCGTCAGGGTTCTCAAAATGTTCCTCGCCATTGCCATCGCGGAGACCGCCTTTCTACTACAGACGGGCGTTGGATAATTGATTTTGTTCTCTGATACTCTTTAACACTAATTGAGATAACTTTTAGGTCAAATTAGATTCGAAGTCCTAAACTTCTTTTAATTGCTACATCAAGTCCTACGACTCTTCCTATTAATCAATGAAATCGTAATCCTCTTCAAATAATCAATGTTTAAACCATTAGGCTGATTCTACGGCAGAAAAGGTAAGAAGCGTAGCAAGTAGCGTTAAATTCCATTTCGTATTTGAAGCGTTCTGAATATTAAAAAATTCCAATGATAAATACAAATACAAAAAAGAATTGTTTGAACAATAGAAATAAGAGGAATTGCAAAACTAGAGTAAGAATAAAAGCAACAGGTTGACAAAAATGAATCAACATGGACACAAATTACATTGTTGAAAGGCTTAACAAATAGTTGAAAAAGGCTAAACAAAACATAAAGACAAACTTGTGGAAAGTATAAAGGGATGAGTTTTAGGATGAATGTATAAAGATTTCAACTTCTTAGGAAGAAAATCACAAGCAAGAGAGAACTAAAATATTACTATAATTAGGAAATTTGCCCTTTTTAATATTCTGAAACAGATCTAAACCATTACACTTTTTAGTCTTTGCTAGGCCTTAAGGGTATGTTTGGTTAGGTGTAAGGATTTTAATAGAATAAAATGTAAATAGATATAATATTAGAAAATTGTTGTTTGATATAGATGGAAGGATTCATAATGTAATATAATGAAATGTTATTTGGAAGAAGAATTTATAATATAATATAGTAAAATGTTATTTATCATTTTATATTCCATTTTAAACACACAAATCGGAAGTAACTTATTTTTACTGTTTATGATGAAATATGATGTAATATGAAACCCTCCCTTTCTATCATAGTTCATTCCATTATATTATAAACACCTCTCTCAAATGATGAAATAATATTACGTTACATTCCTTTCCATTAATAATCACCCAACTCACACATAGCCTAAGGTAGTATTTATAGCCTGCTATATATTGCAATTTTTTGTTAAGGTTGAAACTTTACTTCTATTAAACTATACCAAACTTATCTTTTATATCAAAAAAATAATGGAAGAATAAATGCATACCTTAGCATTTGCATTTAACATCTCTAACATTAGTAAATAAAGGCACAAAGTTGAGCCAAACTATATAGAAATTGCAGTTCACATACAAAAGTGGAGAACATATAAATATGGAAACATGTAACCAATATAAAAAAAAAGTGAATATAAAAAGGTTACGGTAAAAGTGTATTTCATAAAGTTTGCACATCAACATTCATATATCCATATTTAATATGGTTGATTCTTCATCATATTGCATACATTACATGCATTGAATTGGGAAACTTGTTCCTCATATTGATTGCACCTTTTGATAATAATGCTCTCTTCTTCTTCTTTTCAATTTGCAATTATTTTGAAGTTATACAAGATTGTACTTTGTAACTACCCTTTAATTCAAATGACAACTTGAATACATGTGGATCAACATCTCCAAAGTTCCTTTTTATTGGCATGTAAAGAGTTACCAACCTAGAGACAAAAATCTGGTTCACAATATTGCTTTTAATTCTTATAAATAATTTAGCAAATCAATTTCAAGTATGCGACTCATAATATTATTTTGCTGACTCATTATAATAGTATCTTCAAATATATTTGCACCAATAACCTATATTTATCAAAAGAAACACATTTTCCAATTATTACAACTAAGCTAACTTGAAAGAAAAAAACTAAAAGGATATACCATTATAGAGATGCTTTAATGATAACTTGGCAAACATAATAGGAAGCAAAAAAATAATATTGTGAATTTGATATGTGAAACAAAACATTGCAAGGTTTGTAAATGATTCACATTGTAATCAAAGAAGGGTTTATACTTATGAAGGTACCTCTATAGATAATGTTAAGCATTCTTTATTGCATTTTTTGTAGATATAATCTAAATTGCCACATTTCCTACATTTTTTCCCTTATCCCTTCCAAGACAATTTGTTTGGACATTTTAATTTCTTAGGCTCATTTTGTCTTTTCTTTCTTTTAGTTTTAGGTCTTCCTGGCATGATTTTTTTAGCTGGTGGGTGTATCATGTAACATTTCATTACCTGCGGGGATGTCAGAATAGTAAAAATGAGTGATTAATGAGATATTAGAAATGCATTTTCATGCTCATGCATAATATGTCATACGCATACACGTGAATAGTGAAGATTTTGCATATAAAATTAATTGTACATTCATTCATGGATAATTCCGGGTACAATTGAATTGAGTCATGATATATTGGGAACTTTGAAATTTATTACGTTGGAAATTTTATTAGTTAGTGGAATTGTTATATTTGAATTTTGGTGAATTTTAGGAATAATTTTGGAAATTATGGATTATTATGAAAAATAGAAATAGAAATAGAAATAAAAAAACTAAAGGATATTGGAAAAATATTGGAGATAATTGGAATGTAAGGAGGAAGTCAAAGAAATTAGTTCAAAAACCAAACTTAGTTAGAGCTTTAGACATTGGAGAAATGACAAGTGTCACTGACTTAGTTAAGTTGATTTTTATATAATTTTAATAGAAAGTAAGTTATGTTATCTTTGAGTTAAAAAGGCTAAGTACTCAATCCTAGATACCTTCTTTGTAGCCACCTTCTTCAAGTTTCCTCCTAATACACGGAGTTTTTCATCAAATATCCTCCAAGAGATTTCTTTGCTTTTCCATATCCCACACCACTTTCACACTGTTAATTGTGTCTTTTACTTTAAGAAAAACCATAAGCTAGCCATATTATACAGTGGAATGCGTGATTTTGCATGGAATTTAGGGCTTTTGAATAGTTGCAAATCTTGGAGTTTTTAACAAGTAAGTATTGAGTAAATCCTTTAGAGTTGTGGATTTATGAAATAAATTTGATGAATTTACTGTCAGTTGCATGAAAATGGCATTTACGTGTATATTCATGAACATTGTGTAAATAGGATGGGAAAATATGGATATAGTGTTATTTAGTATTTGATGGATTATTAGTGATCAGGTAATGTAGAAATGATTTTTGGAGTTTGAAATAGAAATGAAATGGTGTATGGGATTAGTGTAGAAAACTATAGTATAAAAAGGTGATATGTTGATATGCTCTATTTTTTATTCATTGTGCATGTATATATATATATATATGTGTGTGTTTGTACGTGAGTAGGTGAGTTCCTTAAAGATGATCAAGAAAATGATTTTTTTTAGGTGAAGGTAGTTGTAAAATGATGGTGTGAGATGGGAATGAGTGTATAAATGAAAGTTGAAGAGAAAATAGAGAATATGTAGAAAAGTTGAAAATACAGAACATGAAGAGTTCAACTACTGATATTCGTTTTTTTCGATGATTTTGAGAATTTGATTAAACTTGCATATTTAGGGGTAATATGAATTTATGGTGAATGAGTTTAATGAAATGGAGTAGAAAGATTAAAAATAAAAGTTAAAGTAGTGGATTTTAGTGAAGGGAAGTCATCTGAGAAGTTACTGGGAATGAATAGTTAAGAGAGTTAAAATTTTGATCTGAAACTTCCATGAATAAACTGTATTGATCTAGATAGATATGAACAAAATTATCTTCTTAAAATTTTTAGATCTCTTTTTTAGCATTCCATTGATATAAAGTTTGCAAATTTTAGAGTTCTGGATAAAAAGTTATGAAGTTTAGAAGTTGAGATTTCGGTGGAAAAGAAGTGGAATTGCATCATCGTGCTTGACTTTTGAGGATTTAGTGCACGACGGTGACCTTGAGGTATAGTGAAAATGCTAATTTTTTAGGATATTGGATTTGCACCCATAAGCATAACGGTGACTTTGGTAATTCATAGGAGAAGGTCGCTATTGTGCAAATGCACGATAGCGACTTTGAAGATTTCAGGGGTGGTCAACATCTGACAGGGTTTTGACTATATCTTCCTCGTCCGATCTCCAAAGGACATGAGACTTGAACCATTGGACTCGTAAGACACCTCTTCACTAAAAACCATAGCCATATAAATTGAGAGAGATTGACTGATAAATGTGGACGGGTCTGACTAGTATGCTTTCACCCAATTTTGTCTTTATCTATCCCACCCATGACTCTTGCACACTTATGTTCCTCTCACACCCGTGACTCCTACACCCCTGTGACTTTCGTATCTCATGCCCATGAGTTTAATTGCAATGACTGATGTTTAATTGTCCCATCAAGGTACTGTTCCCCTCAACAGTAGCCATGACTTGCAATTGATCTAAACACCCGAGAGAAGTTTGCAAACTAGACAGTCTTGCTTCTTTCGACTATAACTTCTTTTCTAGACATCCAAATGACTTGATTCTTGAACCAATAGATTCTAACACATTATTCTATATCTCCACAAAAATTTGTAGCATTCTAAATTGATTTGAAAATTTTGATCAAATGAAAGTGTGGGAATCTGTTGGAATAGTGTGAATAGGAATATCTTACTGAACACACTTCAGTATTTTGATTATATTTAGATTTGTAGGATTCCAATGAGATGATTTTTTATTTGAAGTAAACTAGAGAAATAGGGCTACAAATCTTATGAAAAAGTAGAATTGTGATTCTATCTCTAAGATGTTCAATTTTCGGTTGGAAGTTGTATATAGTCTACTGTTTTGGATAAGAGCAGTCCGAAAATGTTTAAGGCATATCTTCCAAATTACTGAATCAAATTGAATGATTTTGGTGTCAATAGAAACATGAGACATAGAGGAACAATTTTTAGAAGAGATTATTGCCAAATTACTTCTTTTTCATTGTCGAAATGATTAAGAAAAGTATACTAGAAAGTCAGTTTTTGGGAAAATCTGAAAGTAATACAATGAGAAATGAATTGTGATTTCAATGGTTTTAATGAGGCATAAACCTAATTATAAATTATACTTAGATGGGTTTTGATATGAGAATGATTTTGTGATGAAATTGATAGAAAGATACCCGAGATTGTCATGAACATGCATTGTACATAATTCATTCCATATATGTGCATTATTAAATACTTATAATTTTGCAAATTGTGATATATGTGTATATTGTGTGTTATAGAGGAGCAACTGAAATGTCAACCTCCAGACGTTGCCGAAACTTCTAGGCATTAGCTTTGGAAGCAACTTAGAGTAACTAGTTGGTTCTACTCAATTATTTATTGTGTTAGATTATGTCTGAATTGCTTAATGAATGTAAATTGAATTGTGTTAAATTTCGGACAGAAGGTCTGATGATTGTAAATTGTGATGAGATATTGAAGTGCTGCTTGAATGTGAATGTGATGAACTATGTGCTTTATAATATGATTGATTGTGATAGATGCATTTCATATATGAATGCACAATCAGATAATGACAGTTGTGATTAGAGTAGCCACCGATCAGAGCTTAAAGCTCAAAGTGTGAAAAGAGCCTCGAGCTCAGAAAGCGAGTAAGAACTTAAGGCTCACTATATAAAATGAGCCCTATATCTTCATCAGATAAGGGACAGCTAGCAATGAGCCCGATATCCAAAATAGATACGGGACAGTTAGGCACTCTGTCACAATAATATAACAATTGGAAAGGAGTCTCATGAGCATTTCATGTGCATTTTTAACAAGTATGTGGATTGTTTGAAATGCCAAATTGATTTCCTATTAAATGTAAATGTGATACGTGTTCATTATGCAAAGTTGTGAATTATATGTTATGTGAATTATTGTGTTATATGAATTGAGTGAACTATCGATGATGGTTACCTTATTCAGTTTGCAAAACTCACCCAAATTTTGTAATTATTTTTCAGGCTTAGAAGAGTACCCCGTTAGACAAACGGGAGTATAGCCACTGCATTTGAATAAGGGGTAAAGGTCAGGATCAGTTGGCGTCTGCATTTACACTGTCTTATTTGTGTATTTCTGTAATTTTTGTATAATGTGTATTTGAATATGTTTCTGTATGTAATAACCTTCCAATTTGGAAATGTTGTAAATAAGTTTGATTAATGAGTGTAGTAACACTCTTGAATGAAATGGTTTATGAAAAGAAAAGGCCCAATTGATTATTGATTTCTGCATATTTGTATGTTAAAAAAAATTGTACCAAGTTTTTCGAGAGTCTGATTGTTCTAACATGTCACCATTACGGGATTCACACTCGGACATCACTCAAGATGTTAGGTATGTGTCTCGAGAGGGTGGGGCGCTACATATCACCTATGGGTGTATTTACCATCACCTTTTAAAAGTTATCTCCATTCTAGACTATTCTTTATATTGCATTACATCTTTTTTGTTCTTCTCCAGCTTCTTCATTATAATTGGTAAAATATTTGGTTTTTATCTCTGTACAAATTATCTCATATCTGTGTGTCTCTTCATCATTATAATTCTAAATATTTCAAGCATACTAATTACTAGTCTATCTTTGGTTGGTAAGATCCACCCATTAAAATTTTCACTTATGTTGTTATCAACTACTGAGCATTTCAATTCAAATAATTGGTAACATCTTGACCATCTCTCTTCATGCAAAAAGTGTATTTTGAACTGTAACGCCTATATCAGAATATAGGTTTAACCCTAACATTTCGAAGCATTGAATTTGAACCCTAACATTTCCAAAATGTTTGAAACAGACCCTATGATAATGAAAAATTTAATGAACGTTATCCTTTGTCAGTTAAATGTCACGTAATGTATGATGTTACTTTCTTTAAATTTGTCCGCTTTAGTGGGCCCAACACTTGTTGATGTGGCATTCTTTTATTTAGATAAAAATGGGTCTCACCCTTCAATACTCACCATTTTATCCTTCACAAATTCCCTTTAATACTCACCATTTTATCCTTCATAATATCCCTTCAATACTCACCATTTTATCCTTCACAAAATCCCTAAATCCCTTATTCACAACGCTTAGAATCCCTAAGTCACAAAATTCCTAATTATTCAAACAATTCTAGAACCAAGTCCACTCTCCCACTTGTTTAAACGTTTTCAAAAATCTCGCACGCTTTTCTACTTATTCAATTGCAACAGTAGCAGGCCTAATCGCTACAACATGTTTAATCACCTCATACACACCTCTTTCAAAATTTTGGGAAACAAGATAGGGACAATACATCGTGCTAGGTCCATAATTTTGTCTGGATTTTATTTTTTGTTTATTATATGTTATGGTTACCTATTCCTTATTGATTTGGTGATTCTTTTGCTTGGTTATTTGTTTATGTTTATTTTATACTCTAGTCCCCTATTTTTGACCTAAGCCTGAAATGCTTGTTGAGTTGTTCCATGTATGTTGTAGTCCCTTATTCCATCATTCAGTGAATGTGTTTATAAAGATAAAGTTATAAATTTATAGGAAATTGAATTTCCTTTGAGCATTAAATTAAGAACAAACTAACTAATTATTAAAAACTATTTTGCAAAGTTAATTGTAATTGTATTACATTCAATATTGTTGCATGTTGGATGTCTTGCTATAATTGCTTAGGATTTAAGATTCCACTATGTAGGGAGAAATCAATTTATTACTCTCTCTTTACTACTTTTGTGGTATTGATCTTCATCTAGTCAAATCATACCTCTATTTGCGACCTATTAAATTTTAGAATTGGCATTGTCAAAATGTCTTCATGTTAGTTACATATTTATAAGGATAGTAATTAAAAATGAAACCTTAACGTTAGTATGACATTTTAATTTTCTATAAAACAAACCTATACTACAAAGTTATCCCTCATTCAAGAAAAAAACAAAAACTAGAACATTTCCTATAAAAGTTATAAGTTGGACATAAAAGTTATACGTCGTTTGCTTACGTATTATTTTCAATGCATTATGATATTGGATGCAGTTTATGAGGGACTCTATTTGTTTTTACGAAGTATATCGCGTGTATATATTTTGGATCTCTTACAATAATAAGCATGAATTAGACTTACATATCTTATGAATTCAATTCTTAATGAACGGTTTAATTATAATTATTTTATTTTATATCTCTAGAATAAGAGATTCAGTTATGACTATTTTTTAGCCTATTGCATCTAATGAGAAGTTTATTAAATCATTCAACATGAACTTTATTAGTACATTTGCATATAACTTAACATTTGTTTATGCTTAGGTGTAATTTTAAATGCGTGAATTATAAAAAGTTAATAACAACTAAGTAATATACTTTTTTAAAGATTAATTTATGGTGTTAATGATTTGGATATATTCAAATGAATATTCCCTTTGATTTGGCTATAATTATTTCCCCTAATTGTGAACAGGTGTACAATGGCCTAATTTGGTAACATAAGGTTGTTTTATAATGGACATTTATGGGCCATGATTATGACAGAACCTTTGTGGGGGTGTCACAATCGTGGCCTGGTCTTCTATGATTTGATAAAGAGCATTTTAACAAGCACAATCGTGGCTTGTTAAACCATGATCGTGACCTGTGTGATAGTAGGCCTAGAGATGACTTCGAAAACTTAACTTTTTGAGGACATTGAAGACTTTTTAGGACCGAATAAAACTTATTTTTTACCTTAATTAAAAAAGATTATAGAAGGGAGAAAAAGAACCTAATTTTTGTTAGCCTCAATTTACTACTTTGGGAGAAAGCTAAGGAAGAGGAAGAAGGAAGAGAGAGAAGAAGAGAAAGAAGAAGGTGGAGCTTCAGTTGCTTCAACCTCCAATATTCCAAGTTATTTTCTTTTTGTCCATCTTTTATTTCATATATTTGATGTATGAGATGGAGTTGATGATGATGAATTTTGGGTTAATCTTTTAGGAATTTTTACTTGATTTAATGTTAATCTAGTCGCTTTTGTTGTTGATGATGATGGGTATTGTGATTATTTGTTGTATGTACATGCTTTGGTAACAAATAAAGAGAGTGAATCAATAAAAAATGATTAGATTGGATAATAAGAGTTAAACGATCTAATAGATCATGCAAATAATCAAATTGGTAATTTATGCAAAGAAAGATCTCCTATGAGAACCCGATAGTCTATTAGAAAACTTAAGATCTACTTGGATGTGTGGGTTTTCTATTAATTGAGAGATTACAAATTTCATAATTCAATTAGGGTTTATAATTTAAGGTTTACTGATTATAACTCGAGAGAGAGTAATCTACCATTCGAAAGTCTAGGATCGACACCATATTAACTTAAAAGTGACTAAGATAGCATTAATGATAAGATAAATCCCCTTTCTCATAATTTGTTAATCTTCCTTGTTTGAATTCCAATTGTCATTTAGTGGTGCTCTATTTTGATTTATGTGTGTTAATTTTATGATTTCATTTTCAATCAATACATATTTGATTGTTTACTTTTCTGTTTAGTTATTATTTTCGTTTTAATTATCCTTTTAAGCCTTAGACAACTTAGAATTCAATTAGTTCACTAACTCCTTAAGGGATTGACACCTCATATGCTACACTTATGACCCGTGCACTTACGATATTTTGAGAGATAACAAATTAGAAAACTTGCCCATTTGATCATAATTTTATTGAAAATTATGCACATCTAAGTGGATAAGAGCCTGGTGAACTATTGTGAAGAATAGTACCAACATTAGGCATAATACATTTGATATGGTAGCACATTAGAGATTGGGAATAGAGTTTGGATTAACTTAAGAATTTAGAGATTCTATTATGGATTACATAGTATGAACATGATACTATGTTAAGTTTAAAAGAAATGAAAGTCATAAGATTATCGTTATATGTATTGAGGGATGCCTATGGGAGTTGTATATTGATTGTGAAAAGAAGGAATGGTGCTTTAAAGTGAAGACATAAAACCCTGAACATAGTTGTTTCACTACTATTGATAAGTATAAATTGCATTGTGTTTTAGAATTTAGTTTGATATATATTTAATTTTTAATTTAATCATTTAGTATGTGCTTAGCTTAGAATTGCGCTAGTTTGTTAATTATTTATGTTTAAGAGCAAAGCTGAAATATGAACTTGTCCCACGGAAGGGCGAGAAACGTAGGATGGATTAAGACATCAACAAGCAATGGTTCTTAAGCAACCAACGGATTCTAGAGATCAACAGCATTTCATTCTTGGCCGAAAACATAATAGTGCAGTTAAAGCATCCATAAGGAGCAAAGGAGCTCGCATAAACAAATATACTGCCTCTCGGTACGCACAACTACTAGATAGGAATAGGAGCAATCTACCTCCTAAACATTCCTGAGCTTTGAAGTGATCGACCGTAGTCAGCAATGATTGAAGAGCTTTTAACTAACTCCCATATCTTTGCAGAGTTCTTTAACCAGTCACGTTCTGAAACATTTCTTGCGAAGGAAGAGCAATTCAAGGATAAAACCTGAGAATAGAGAAGAGACTGAAGTCACTTCCAAATTAAGCGGGTTCTCGATAGTGAGAAATAACATTCAAAATTTTTAGGAACTCAATTGTAGATTAACTAATTAACGTTGCAAATACAGACCTGATCTCGCAGTTTCCACAGGGCAGAGATGTAGCTTTCGTACTGAGATCTTGGTGAATTGTCATTGTTATTGTATGGGATTAGAAATAGATTCTGTGAGGTCAAATCAGTAACATTATCCTCTACAATGGTTACCGAAGACAGAGAGAGATCTTTAGCAATGTTCCAAGGTTTTGCTCTGATGAATGAGGAGGAGCCAAAATACCCTTCCAGCAACTTCCTTAGTTGCATAAAGCACCGGGGAGTAAGATTTTGATCTTGGAGCCTTAAAATACAGGAATATAAGTTCTTACAAGTTCTCACCTCTTTATGCAAAATAACGTAGTAAACAGTAAACCAGGATGCAAATAATTAAATATAAAAATCTGGCTTCTTAGGCAATGGGTCATCATGGCCATTCCGTACAGGGAAACCCTAACTTAACCTTTGTCGAAATAAAATAAAAACTTGAATAGTTCGAGCCAATAGTAGTATATAATGAAAGACACGAAAGTATCACATGTAGCGGGGAAACAGCTCATTAATTATCTTCAACTACTATCGTTAATCTCCTTTATTAGAAAGTGTTTTTTCCACATCAAGGGGCAATGCGTTCATACAATGCAAAAGGACTACTCACTTGGTATGCACAAAGACCATAGTAGCAATATATTCTTCACCATTGAAATTTTGATCTTTGTTTTCTTTTTCAAATCCAATGGTAGAGCTCTGAAAATGTGAACTGGTTAGCAAAGAAGGATCAGGTATGCCGTGTTTCAACAGGTCAACCTGCGCATACAAAAAGACAGAAAACATCTGCGGATTACAAAATTACATCACCAAGGAGAAGAAAAATTAAATGAGCATAACATAAAAGTAATTTCATTAGCCAAGTAGGTGAAAGAGATCATAAGACACATCCTCTGCAACCATTAGCTAACTAACTACTATCAGCAATCTGTTGAGTGTGGAGATAATGCAGGTCTGCATTTGCAAGATTGCATGAGATTCTTAAGGATAGCTCTATACTATAAAAAATCTTGTACATTTTTAAATCAATGGGCTCAAAAATTGAAGCTTAGGAAGTACATGCTTTTGAAGCGCAAACCATTAGACAAATTCAGGTTAAAAATGAAAGTAAAAATTATATGGTTCCACATGGCTGTATTCTGACAACTGCCCAACAAGAGAATTAAAATAAAAAGAAAGAACAAAGAGAGGTGCAAGATGTTGGAGACAAAAGATGAATAGAAATTAAAGAAATATAAAGAAGTCAGTTTCCATATCAGAAGTCTAGTAAAAACTGATTATCTCAGGTTTCAACACCAATGATTCGAATTCCATCAAATTTATAGAAAAAACAGAAACAAAATAAGTCACCTTGCTATCATAACTCTGCAAACCAAATAGTTGATTAGCTTAGAGAAAACATATTATAACTTTGGAATAACAAATCCATGCAAAAATCAATGATACATCTAACAAAAATGTAACAAAATGCCTCAATTGCCATAGAAATCAGTCTAGCAAATGTTCCAAAAAGCAATTTTTTATTACATATTAACCAAACAAAACAGTCAATCGAAGTCCAAGTGTCCTTTGGTCACGCAAAAATTTCTTAGCAAGATTAGGTACTGTTCCATGGAATACTACCATTAACTTGCATTGAACTATTCGTTTGGAAGCTTAAATACCACCATGGATTACTACTATTAAATTCCTTTAAATTGTTTTTGAAACAAAAGCTCTCGAGCAGTACTATGAAAAGAAGCCAGGTAAGACATCATACCGTAGACAATAAACGCCACATGTTATCATCCTGAACTTCATCTGAAACCACCAGCAGAACATTGCAAATGGATGCAAGGAGCACACCAAGCTATAAGAATTCCTTACAGCATGCCAAGAATATAGAACTTCAGTTATATATTTTCTCTTAACTTCAGAATGATGGTTTACGAAGTTGATCAAACATGAAAGACCAATGCAAGAACAAATACTGCCACTATAACAACTACAAGTAAAGACTTTTTGAGTTACCTGGATGGCCATGAGTTCATTAGCTAACTCGGCTGATAGATTTTCACCACTTAAAACTGATATTGTGGATGTGCTATCCGATCTAGTCATCTCAGCCAAAACAGACGAGCTGAAAACAGCCTGTACACTAACAGAAAAACATGTCAAATGATGAAAAAAATAAGACATGAACAAAATGCATAGTTTTTCTCCAAATTCTTAAATAACTATTAAACTATGAAGGATATGAGAGTTATGGTTACACATAAAAAGGGAAGGTAGAAAATTATAGTGTGCAACTGGGTTATCTTGTCCAACTTTCACTTGAAAACTATAAAAAGCAATCTGAAGACATGTACAAAATTGCTGAAAATGATAGAGATACTAAATGAGTAGATTGAGACCATAAAATAACACCATATTAAAAAAGAAGTTCATACAAGATGTTGAATTGTATATATTGTACATATAGCTTATTTTGTATTAGTTAGGTTTAGGCTTTAGTTTGTCAGGTTCCAGGGCCCATATAGTTACTTTATATATATTGTACTATAAGCCTAGTAAAATAAGACAAAACAACATTTTTCCTCTAGGGTTTGCTCTCTCTCTCTAAATTTTACATAGTATCAGAGCTAGGTTGAGAAAAACCCTAAAATTCTCTCTCTCACCGATGGCCAAAAAACCCTTTTTTTTGTTTCTCTCTCCTTCTCCAACGTCAACTTAGGTCTGTCCCTTTTCTCTAGTGGCTGTTGGAAAATCTGACCACACCATTGCGTTCCATCAACCTAACTCTAGAGTGTTGCCATCAGAATCGCCAACATGCTCCATTGAAGTCCACTGTCGTTGTCTCGCCTTTCGGAGCTCAACCTTGTCAAACCAATGACCGATTGAAGTCACCGACCACAACACTGGAATCAAAAGGTCGTGGCTGGCCAACCCTAAAATTTAGCCCCCGTCCACTGCCACTGTGATCATTCCAGTCAGTTTCCGCACCTGTTTTGCACCATTTTTTGCACTTTTCACTTACTTTGGATCCGTCTTGGCGTTGCCTTTGATCCAAACATGTCGGGTGTTGATTCATAAAACAAGTCGGGTCCTTTTTCGAGCATGTTCTTTCTGTCTCCAACAATTGCTATGGATAAGTTGATGGGAAGCTCTAATTATGTCTCTTGGTCAAAATGGGTTGAATTGTGGTGTATGGGTCAAGGCTTGAAAGATCATCTGATCACCAAGGCTAAAGATGAGAAACAGACAAAGAAGCATAGGTAAGAGCTAATGCCTCTGGTGGCAATCGGTTGACCCTTCTCTTCACCCAATTTATACCAATTATACAAATTGCTATGACTTTTGGAATCAAGTGAAAACTCTTTACACTAACGACATCCAACGCCTATATTCTATTGTGTTGAATTAATTAATTTGCGACAACAAGGTATGGCACTTCTAGAGTTTCTTGCTCAGATGGCACCTATCAAAGCTTAGTATAATTCTCTTTTACTTGCAGGTCAGACTGCGTCGGAGGATCTAGCTCAGAGGGATAAGTTCTTTATGCTTTGTATCTTTGCCACTCTGGGCCCCGAACTTGCTACGATTCGTGACCAAATTCTTGCTAGTCCTCCTGCGCCCACTATGGATGATGTTTTTACTCGCCTTCTTCGTGTTTCCTCGATTCCTACAATATCGAATGGTTCTACTATTGAGAATTCAGTTTTAGCTTCTCAAGCTCAAGACAGTGGTCGAGGTAAACAGAAGGATGATCGTGGGGGTAATTGGAGTAATCGCCCCAAATGTAATTATTGTCATAACTGGGGACATACAAAAGAGAAATGTTATAGGTCACATGGCTGTCCTCCTCGGACCAATTTTGCTCACCCTAAAGATTCTCGGTTCTATGCCCAGTCACTGCCATCCTTAACTCTTACTGGTGTTGATTATGAAGATTACCTCAAGTTTAAGCAATCCTCTTCACCTGCAGCCTCTTCAATCATTGTTGCCCATACTAGTAATTAGGTTGCGTGCCTTTCTCAGTCATCTTCCTTAGAACCTTGGATCCTTGATTCAAGTGCTTCAGACCATATTTCTAGTAACCCCCATATGTTTTCACAATTTGCTATTGCCACTTCTTTACCTTCTATTACTTTAGCTAATGGATCCAAAACAGTTGCTAAAGTTGTAGGTCGTGCTCATCCTCTTCCCTCGTTGCCTTTGGAGTCTATCCTTAATGTTCATCACTGTCCATTTAATTTGGTTTCTACTAGCAAACTTACACATGCCTTGAATTCTTCTATTATCTTTGACCGTGATTTTGTACTTATTCAGGACCGAGGTATGAGACAAATGATTGGCGCATAGCGTGAGTCACAAGGCCTTTATCACATTAGTCCTTCAGTTGCTTACACTGTTGTTAAGTCTCGAACTCTCCTTTACAACCATTTGGGTCATCCATGTTTGGTGATGCTTCAGAAACTTGTTCCTACTCTATCTAATTTGTCATCTTTTAGTTGTGAGTCCTATCAACTTGGAAAACAGTCTCGAACTTCGTTTCTAAAGCGGGTCAATAATAAGGTTGTATCCTCATTTGAGTTAGTTCATTATGATGTTTAGGGTCCTTGTCGTGCAACTCAATTTTAGGCTTCAATATTTTGAAACCTTTATTGATGATTACTCTTGTTGCACTTGGTTGTTTTTAATGAAAAGTTGTTCATAATTGTTTTCTATCTTTGAATCTTTTTGTGCTGAAATTCAGACCCAATTTAATACATCCATCTGTGTATTACACAATGATAATGCTCGAGAATATTGTTCTACTCCCTTTAAAACTTTTATGTTGTCAAAAGGAATTCTTCATCAATCCTCATGTGCTTATACACCACAATAGAATGGGGTGGTTGAGCACAAAAAAAGACATCTTGTTGAAACTGCCCACACCCTTCTCTTACATCATCAGGTTCCCTTTTGTGTTTTGGGTGGATGCCATTCTCACTGCATGTTACTTGATTAACTAGATGCCTTCTTCTGTTTTACAGTACAAGATTACTTATTCTATCCTGTTACCTGATCAACCGTTATATCTTCTTCCTCTTTGAGTTTTTGGTTGCACCTGTTTTATCCATAACTTTGTCCCTGGTTAGGATAAACTCTCTGCACGTTCCACCAAGTGCATTTTCCTTGGTTACTCCCGTCTTTAAAAAGGTTACAAGTGTTATTCTCCAGCTACTCAGTGTTACTTCATTTTTGTTGATGTTACATTTTTTGAGACATCTCCATTCTTTTCTTCTTATTCTTCTGAGAGTCACTTGATGTCTGAAATAATTCTTGTTCCTCCTCTTGTGCCTATTCAATCACATGAAACTATTCTACCTCTTGCACCACTGCAAGTGTTTCATCATCATCCTCCGTCTCAACCTCCTGTAGACATCAACTCCTCTCCTAATCCGGATCTACATAGTACTTCTGACATCGCTACTCCTTCTGCACCAAATGACATCTCTGACTCACACCCTACCGCAACATCTCAATCACCCAAGGCCCTAACTATTGCTAAACAGTTTCCTATTACTCTTCGAAAAGGTACACAATCTACTCATAACCCTCATCCCATTTACACTTTTCTTAGTTATAATCGCTTGTCTTCACCTTATTTTGCTCTTGTATCTTCTTTATCTTCTGTTTCTATCCCTCAAACTATCGGTGAGGCACTTTCAGATTCTAGGTGGTGACAAGCTATGGTAGAAGAGATGACTGCTTTACATGATAATGGAACTTGGGATTTGGTTCCTTTGCCTCTTGATCATTCTACTGATGGGTGTCATTGGGTTTGTACTATTAAGGTTGGTCCAGATGGTACAGTTGATCGTTACAAGGCCCATCTAGTGGCAAAGGGATATACTCAAATTTATGGATGGACTATGGTGATACATTTTCTCCTGTTGCAAAAATGTCTTCTGCTTAACTGTTTCTATCTATGGCTACTATGCAGCACTGACCCTTACATCAGTTGGACATTAAGAATGCCTTTTTACATGGTGAGTTTGAGGAGGAAATCTATATGGAGCAACCACCTGGCTTTGTTGCTCAAGGGGAGTCTAGTTTGGTACGTAAACTCCGTCGCTCACTGTATGGTCAAAAACAATCTCCACAAGCTTGGTTTGGTCGCTTCAATGCTGTCTTGCAAGAGTTTGGTATGATTCGAACTGAGTCTGATCATTCTGCTTTCTATAGACATTCGTCACAGGGGTAATGTAGTTATCTTGTTGTCTATGTTGATGATATTGTTATCACTGGTAGTGATCAGGATGGTATTGATCAGCTGAAGCAACATATGTTTAGTCATTTTCAGACTAAGGATTTGGGATTACTCTCTTGGTATAGAAGTTGCACAGTCTACTTCTGGTGTTGATATTTCTCAGAGAAAGTATGCATTGGATATTCTAGAAGAAACTTACATGTTAGATTGCAGACCTATAGACTCTCCTATGAATCCTAATTAAAACTTTACTGTAAAAGGGGGAGCCTCTTGCAAATCCAGAGAGGTATCGGAGACTAGTTGGTAAGCTCAATTATCTTCCTATTACTCTGCCTGATATCTCCTTTGCAGTTAGTGTCGTCACTCAGATCTTGCAATCTCGATGCGATAGTCATTAGGATGCAGTTGCTCGTATTCTGAGATATATCAAATGGGCACTAGGCAAAGGACTATTGTATGAGAATAGGGGTAATACACAGGTGATTGGATATGTTGATGTTATTTGGACAGGATCCTTGTCTGATAAACGGTCTACTTTAGGATATTGCATCTTTGTTGGAGGTAATCTAGTGCCTTAGAAGAGAAAGAAACAAGCAGTTGTTGCTAGATCAAATGTAGAAGCAGAATATCATGCTATGGCTTTGGTAACCTGTGAACTCTTATGGTTGAAACAGTTGATTCTTGAGTTAAAATTTGTAGAAGTGTCACAGATGAAGCTTCTTTACAATAATCAAGCTGCACTTTATATTGCCTCCATCTCAGTAATTCATGAGAGGACCAAACACATTGAAATTGACTGTCATTTTATATGAGAGAAGGTCTTATCAGGTTGTATTGCTAATAGTTATGTCAGCTTGAATGACCAGCTAGCAGATATTTTCACTAAGTCTTTATGGGGTCCTCATATTGGATTTATTTGTAACAAGCTTAGTGCATATGACTTATATGCTCCAGCTTGAGAGGGAGTGTTGAATTGTATATATTGTATATATTGCTTATCTTGTATTAGTTAGGTTTAACACTAGGCTTTAGTTTGTTAGGATCCATGGCCCATATAGTTACTATATATGTATTGTAATATGAGCCTAGTAAAATAAGTCAGAACAATATTTTTCCTTTAGGGTTTTCTCTCTTTCTCTAACTTTTACACAAGAGTTACACAAGTCTATGCCTTTACAGTCTTCATTAATTCAATATTAAACAGTTACCAATGAACCATTCCTTGTTCTAGTTAAACTCTATTATTTCATTGCACATAGTTACCGGTATTTAGACATGATCTTAGCCTTAACATGATACAATGTGCATATGACAAGTTAAGGATCTTAGGCTTTTCATCAAATTTTAACAAGATATGACATATCATAGAAGTAATCATAATGTCTATCCTTCCAATACACAGAAGTTTGCAAGCAAATACAAAAACCTGAGTGTCAAGAAGAATAAGTCGCTCCGCAGATATCCTTGGCTCGATGCCAACTGTGCAATGCCTTGCCATAGCTCTGCTGTCTTCTGACTGTGTAGTAAATGGTGGTAGCATTCCTGCATCCTAGAAAAGTTAATCTCTGAAGTAGCTTTAAAATGATGGTAGATATGGAACCAAATGACAGTAGTAATAATGGACATTCACAAAAAAGAAATCAACCTGCCTTTAATTGATAATGGACCACCGAGATGCATAATCACAGAGTTCTTAACAGAAACAATGTTCATACAGGATTCAGTAAACTCAAACCTTATTGGGATAGACAGAGAGTAAGGTGTACCAAAATTAAATCCAGATGTATGCACACCCATTCATGATTGATAAGAACTACCTTAAACAATCGCCAGACCAAGAAGCAAACTTCAATCTTCAAGGTACATAAAACATATCCTCCAACAAACAAGACTTTCTATTTGACACATAAACATAACAATATTGCTCCATCTTGCTGATCTTATTGGGCCAACAGCATCAATAGAATCCGGATAATTAACAATGCACACGATGAAAATGATTACTATGGAATGATAATATAACTATAAACTGTAAAGTATTTTATTTGTAAATATTTAATTTCGAGTAATAGATAGAAAACACTGTAAACAGCAAAACAATTAAGTTGTAGTCAGTGGCATCACTAACCGGGTGAGGTTCCATCATAGCCATAAAGTTCATTCAATATAGTAGATTTGCCGACTCCCTGTGGCCCAATCACTCCCACCACTTTGAAATCTGTATTCTCTGTCAGAAACTGCGCCAATCATGACATCAGGGTAACTACTTACTCCTTGCAATCAAATCAATTACATAGGTGCAGCATGCAAAGCGACAAGGAAAGAAGGTAGGAATTACAGGGAGGAAACGATCGATGTGGAATTCCAAGGAATCAGAAAGCAGATTGAGGGAACTAATGGGAGGTAGACGTGAGTGATGTTGTGTCGCATCGCCTTCCCCACTGCTGCGACCAAATTTGGAAGGAATGGGGCCACCAGTTATCAGACCGGGCTTAGCTAATAGTATTTTGGGAGGTGGAGGAGTAGGTGAGAGACTGGAAGAAGTGGTTCCACCAGTGGCGCCAGCCATTGATGTCAAACGAACAACGGCGATTTCAGCGGGCGAGTCGGTTCCCTTTGCTCATTTATCTCAAGTGAATTCTACTAAAATTAGTTCATTAAGTTTGAAAAACGTGGAATTGAATCATTAATTAATTACATTCAATTACATCAGCAAGACTGAATTGAGATCAATTTATACGAAACAAAATAAATTTAATTATACTATTTTGAACACAATTAAAATAAATTTAATTATTTTATATTATATTTTTACTTTTGATTAAAAAATAATCTTACTAAATAATAAACATTCACACTTACATAAAGAAAGTTATAAACATCAAAAAATTTATTATTAAGATGAAAAATATTGATTGTAAATGATATTAGGCTAGACCTATGAAAACAATAGAGAACTATTATAATTTGAAATCTTAAAAATGCATGAACGAGCAGTAATTCTTTTGCGTTGACAATTACAAGACATAATCAATTTTTGAAATTTCATTCCAAATTACATAATATCATAACAAGTTTAGGGGGTGTTTGTTTCTGTTTTTATTTTTGGTTTTCTGTTTTTGTTTTCAAATTCGGTAAAAAATCTTGTTTGTTTGAGTTTTTAGTTTTTGTTTTTGGTTTTGGTTTCTTCCGGTTTTCAAAAATTATGAAAACCATAAAAAGTGGTTTTTGTTTCCTGTTTTTTTTCATAATCTGATTTACTATCATTTAAATATATATTACTTAATTTTTAATTTTTAATTAAAATTATAAATAATTTAATTAAACATTATATTTATATATTTAATAAAT
>JANZLD010000006.1:34368966-34396856 GCA_026413575.1 Erythroxylum carthagenense | reverse complement strand
TAATGATTATATGTATATAAACTGATTTGATTAATAAATTAGTGTTGGGCCCGAATCATTACTGTTTTGCGCATTCGACCGTTTTAAATGAGAAAGAAAATGTTATAAAGAGTTTTAAGAAGTAAGTGATCGTCCTAGTACGCCACCCTCGCGGGTCTCGGGCTCGGATATCCCTGTGGATGTCAGGTTCGGGCCTTGTCGTGAGTGGGGTGCTACAGGCCACCCTCCATTCCTACACCAAAATGGTCGATTCTTACCCTAAGCTAACATTTAAAAAAAAATCATGAAGATCAAACTAAATAAAAACACACAAATAAGTCCTAAATCACAACAATAATAACCTATTATGCAATAAACACATGCCAAATACTTAGAAAAATACACACTAATGCACAATTATTAGCCTTATTGGCCACGATAGTGACAAAAGCAACTTTTTAGTTCCATATAGGCCACGATCGTGATAGGCGCAATGATAGACTCAAGGACTACTTCCTAACTCAACTTTTGATGGTTGTTTTGGACATTTGGGCCAATTAAAACCTAGTTTTTACCCTAAATGGGAAAAGAATATAAAAGAAAAAGAAAGAAACCCTAAAAGGGAGCCTCTATTCACCATCTTGAGAAAGAACACAAGGAAGAGGGAGAGAAGGAGAGAAGAAAGGGGAGTTTTAGCCAACTGCTGTCTATCCACTCCAACCCAATCATCTCAAGTTATTTCTATTTCTTCTTGTTATTCGTCTCCTCTTCATGTATACTTTGGGTTTAAGGATGTTGAATATGTTGCTAAGGATGTTCTCAACTCTTTTAGGATTTGTTTGTGAATCAATGTTAATTTGACTGCTTTTGATGTTAATGTGTTAGGTATTGTGATTGTTTGTCATATTCCCACGCTTTGGTAATAAATCGAGAGAGTGAATCTTTAGCAAAATGATTAGGTTAGGTAATGCGAGTTAAACAATCTAATAGTTCACACAAACAATCAAATCGGTAATTTATACGAAGAGAGATCTCCTGTAAGAACCCAATTGTCTAATAGAATGCTTAAGTTCTAATTAGGTTGTGAGCTATTTTTTTTAATTCAGATATGGAAATTTCATTAATTCAATTCAATTAGGGTTTTTAATTTAGGGATAATGATGATAGCTCGAGAGAGAGTAATCCACCCTTTGAAATTCTAAGACTGATATCGGATTAAGTCTAGAGTAATCGAGTTAGCAATAGATGATAGGATAAATCTCCCTTTCTCATAATTGGTTAAGCTTCCTTATGTGATTTTCGAGTTGTTAATTAGTTGTGCTCAATTTTGATTACTTTAAGTTAATTTACAAATTAACAATCTATTTATTCGTATTCAATTGCTAAATTATCTTTTCATTTTAATTACACTTTGAGGCATTAGACAAATTACGATTCGAGTAGTTCTCTAATTCCTCTTAAGATTGACACCTCAATTACTACGCATATGACCTATGCACTTGTGAAACATTAAGGGTTTTATAATATTAAAACTCATCGTATCCGATCATACAAAGTTTAAAAAAAAAAGAAAGAGAAGGAAGTTTGGGTGCAAAGTTAAAGACACATCGATTTAGACATCATAAACCAACTATGAGGAATCCAAAACGTTAAATGCCAAAAAGAGACAGAAAGAACGATGGAGGAAATATATCATAAGGAGTAAAGGACCATTGCTAACTTTAATAAGGCATAATTTGGTCGAGAAAGTGATCATCCTTATTGAAACACTAACAATTCAAGGTGGCAGAATCACCCATATTTCTTTTGGTCTAGCAATGCAAAATCTCAAATGAAAATCAAGGGCTACCAGGGTGTCAACAAGATGAGTCCAATTCATAGGATTCTAAATTGAACAAGATCATGAATAAGCTCATGAACATAGAAGAGGCCCAGAAGAGACCGAAAGGAAAATTTGAGCAAGTAATGGAAGCTCATGCCTCTTCTATTCACAACCTCGAGATTTAAATAAGCTAGCTTTATAGGGAATTTTGAAAGAGAAGTGTGGAAAACTTTCTGAGTAATATGGAAGGAAACCTAAGAGAGCAATGTAAGGCTATCACGCTTAGGAGTAGGAAAGAGCTAAAAGAATCGGTGGAAAGATAAGCTAAGATCCATTTTGTAGAAGACTAAAAGAAGAAGAAAAAGAATGAGACCCTCCATACATTCCTCCTCTGCCTTATCCACCGAAAATACCATTTTTACAAAGACTTTAGAAGAACGAATTGGATGTACCATTCACAAAGCTCTTAGAAAAGCTAAAGAAATGGAAATTTTACTTGTCTTTTTTGGAAGTGTTGAAATACAGGCACAAGTATGCGAAGTTCCTTAAAGATATATTATCCGCCAAATGGACTTGGGATGATAATCAAATGGTAGCCATGACGAAAACCTCCAGCTTCTTAATTACCAACCATATGCCTTCATAATTGATAAATCCACGGAGGTTTACAATACTTTGTATAGTTGGTAATTTAATGATTTCAAAATGTTTATGCGACTTAGGATTAAGTATAAACCTTATGCCTTTGTCGATTTTTAGGAAACTAGGGCTAAGAGATGTGAAGCCAACATCTATGCATATTCAGTTGGCAAATCAATTGATAAAGAAACCATTTGGCATGATGGAGCATGTACCTATAAAATTGGATAAGTTTATCATTCCTGTGAATTTTGTTATGCTAGACTTTGAAGATGATCAAAATTATCTGCTAATTCTTGGTATACCATTTTTGACCATTGAAAAAGATTTGGCAAATATCTATGAAGACAACCTCATCCTTTGGATTGGAGATGAACAAGTGAAATTCATTATGAATAAAGTATTAAAGAATTCGAATAAAGGTAGCTCATTCATAAGAATTGATGAAGTCCAATCTTTAAAGGAGCGAGAGGAAGAAGAAAAGAAGACAACAAAGATTAAGTTTGAAGAATACAAGGAAGTGTCCATTCTAGAAGCTAAAGAAGAAGAAAACGAAGAACAGAGGATACAAGACATAGAGTTTGAAGAAGATAAAAAATTATATGTTCATGAAATGAAAGAAGAAGAGGAGACGGGGGTGACTGAGGAAGAACAAGAATAGCTCGCCCACTTATAGGACAAATGGTAGTGCATCGTAACACTACATTAAATAAACTAGACCTAGAATTATAGTGATGGCGATTCTAGGTCGATCCTACATAGATTAAATCTAATTACTTTCCTAAATTCTATGTATATGTAAAATAAGGGGTTTGGTTCGATACAAATTAAAAAACAACATACAATTGAATATGTAAAAGCAACTCAATCTAAACAACAACAAAGTGATAAAATTGTTTAATGAGTTGAAATCTAGTTTTTTTAGTTTAATCTCGACCTAAGCACAATTTCATATATGTCATTGAATTATTGCTTTCATACCTCTTTTTAGACTATTGATCGTGAATTAACAACAGACTCTATTAATCCTATTTTCCTTAGATTGTAGTTAATTAAGAAGACCTCATTAATTAACCCTAACTATCGGATAACCTAAAACAAGCTCTTTAAGTTTTTCCGAAAAGTTGCATTAAAAGTGAAAAAAATGGACCAATATAAGCAATAATCACACAAGCTTGGATTATTTAACTTATGTTACATTATTCATAATAATTTAATACCGTTAGTTGCCACATATGACTTCCAACAGGATTATTACATATCGTATTCAAATTCTAGCAATGGGATTTTATGAAAAATGATTCAGTAGAGTAGCAAAAGCATTCTTATATAATACATAATGACATTTGTTAAATATGCTCCTCGATGTCGATTGCATCTCTGAACTAGCATCGGGTGGGTTAGCCCTCCATATTTTCCATCAAGCTCTAAGAATCAACCAATAATGTCTCCATCATTGTTAAAAACCAATCTGAATTAAAAAAGAATTAGGTCTGATCATTTTTCTACACACAAACTCCATTAATCTCCAAAAATGCCCATTTTATAGTTGATAACTGATCAAAGATGAAGAGGAATTGAGAGTTGTCAGTTCTGCCCAACCTCTCCTCACTTGCTTCAACCATCCACCAAGATGATTTTACGATAAAAGTTAGCTTGAAAGGAATGGGACAGGTGGCCTAAAAATTGAAGGGGACAAATGATGTAGGTGCTCTCCTTTTGTCTTGTCCAATTGCCACTCCCTTAATTTTTAGTCCAACCCTCCTCTCTTATTCACCAACCGACACACCTCTTATTGTTTGGAACTTCCTTCCTTTTTTCTATTTCAAATCTAGATCAAAAACAAAAGAGTGGATAGGTGGCAAGGCCTAAAACCAAGAACTACTATTTTTGTTATTCACCCCCCACTTTGCAGTCATCACACACTTCCTTTTCATATTCATAGCTAGGTTTTTAAGGAGATAAATGGAAAACTAGCTTAAATGGATAGTTGGCATGAAATGGGACAACATGAGGTGTCTCTTGATAGGTTAAAAAAATCCTTGTAATTCATGTTACAACCTTGATGTCATGACTGTAACTTTTTAATTGTTACTATTGTGATTTCATGGCTGTAATCTTTTAATTGTTACAACTATGAGCTCCATCTTCATACTCTATTTTGTCTCATTTTCTTTTAATCTTCTTCTTCTTCTTCTTCTTTCTCCATGAAGACCATAGTGTATGAATTTCAAGAAGATGGCTCAACAAGGATGCTTTTGGCTCACTTGAGCTAATATAAACTAAAGTGAGTGTCTTAAGCATTTTGAGGCATTAACCACTAAGTGTAATGGGTTAAATATGTTAACAATTAAGCACATATCAAGAAACTGATGGATTCAATAAAATATTTAGGGATTTTTTATTCCCTTTTTTATTAACAAAGTCTTGTAAAAAGCACATTATTCAACTTAATTAGTTTTCTTAATTTTATCAACATTGTCCTTTCGATTATCTTCCAACATTAGCTTATTTACAAGCTACGAAGCTAAAATAAGGCAAAAAAGTGGAAGCAAGCCACTTATTATTGATCTCGACTAAGTTTCAAAAGATGCAAGGTTAAGCTAATGACCATAACTTAGCATGTTTGAAAAAAAGATTGAAATTGTTGTGTAGTTAGATTTGTTTTAAATTCTAAAAATAAGTTTGTAATGATGTGAAATGGTTTGGATTGCTAACTCTCTTATTCCTTTAAAAACCAGTACAAGATAGGGCAGCAATCTTAGATGTCAAGCACAGTTGGCTTCAAACCCCAGCACCATCACCACCTCAATCGCCACGACGGGTTTTTATGATCTAACCCTTGCCTTTTTATTTTATTTTATTTTTATGTTTTTCCTATCATTTTGTTTTATTCCCACCTTATGTGTTATTTGTTCTTTTCATTTTAAGGACAATGTATTGTCCAAGTGTGGGGAGGGTTGTGTGCATTGTATGTTTTTAATTTAAGTGTGAATTTTGCGTACCATATCCTAGTTTTTTTTAAGATTTCATGATGTGACTCGTGTGAATGTGTCAATGGCTAAGACTTAATGGAATTAGTTTAACTTTGAACATAGTCTTCTAGGTTATTAAGTTTTATTAGCTTTTTAAATTAGTGTCCCAGGTTGCTTTAGTTATTATGCATGTTAATTAGGATATGATGTTAGCTTATTCACCCTAGGAATTTGCCATATACATTTATAATTTAAAAAGAAGTATGTATTTCTTAAACAAATAACTATTTAGCTGACCTTTGGGTTATGAATAGAGCTTGTAGCCAGTTGGAAATGTGATCTAGCTGGGTAACTGAGGGATATTCATCGCAAATTTTTACCTTCACATCAAAAGGCTATAATGACATTCCAACCAAACAAATGAATAAAACATGAGCTAGTTAAGTAATTGGGGGACATTCATCACAAATGTTTGCCTTCATGTCAAAAGACTAGGTCAATGTCAAAGAAAATTGATAGAAATAGTGTTTTATAAATAAAACCTATCGATCGTTGTGAATAGCTTGAATTTTCATGAAAGCTACTTAGAGATAATTTCAATTTTGATTAACTAAATAATTATCAATGTATGTGTGCAGGTGATAAAAGTGAATGAATTTGACATTAAGGTCTTGATTAGTACGTATATTTAGTCTGAAGTGTCTAGCCACAAATTTCATAAGTTAGGACAACTTGTAGGTTTATGTTTGAAGTTAAATTAGTTTCGTGAAGTTTAATGTCATTATACCATTATTGCATATGCGTGCTTATGTGTGTTATTTTTTAGTGTGTTTGAGTTTTGTTGTGTCAGTGTTTTTGCTTGAGGACAAGTAAAAGTTTAAGTATGGGAATGTGATAGTTATAGGTTGCATTATGTTTTAGTCGGCAATTTAGTATGCTTTTAGTTGTTAATTAGATGATTTATCCATGTTTAGGTTTAGAATTATGTTAGTGTGATTATGTGTTGTGTTTTTTAATCTTATATGGGTTTAGAGCATGATATGAAGCTTCAATTTTATGTGTTTGAAGTGTTTTGATGAGTTTGTTAATGTTTAAGATTAGGTAAAGAAGGCTGGAGAAGATTTGGAAAAAGCTCAGAGAAGGAACAAATGCCACGATCATGGCCCTGAATGTCACAATCGTGACTCTGAAGGCTACGATCGGAAGCAAGTAGGGAAGGCCATGATCGTGAAAAAAGTAGGTATGACATTGGCCACAATCATGACAGAAGCAATTTGTAGATGCCACGATTGTGACGACGGATGCGAGACTTATTTTACCCAGCCTAAATATCCTAAATATCCTAACTCAATTTTTCGAGGGTTATTTTGGATATTTAGGCTAGGTAAATCCTAGTTTTTAAATTAAATAGGAAAAGAAAATAAAAGAAAAAGAAGAAACTCTAGAAGGTAACCTTCATTTTCCATCTTGAGAAAGAACACAAGGGAGAGGGAAAGAAGGAGAAAAGATAATGGGAGTTTCAACTAGCTGCTATCAAACCACTCCAACCTAGCCATCTAAATTTATTTTTATTTCTTACTGTTATTCATCTGATCTTGATGTATGCTTTGGGTTTAAGGATGTTGAAGATGTCGCTAAGGATGTTCTAAACTCTTTTAGGGAATTGTTCTTAAATCAATTTTAATTTGATTGCTTTTGATGTTAATGTGTTAAGTATTGTGATAGTTTGTTATATTTCTATGCTTCAGTAATAAATCGAAAGAGTGAACCTTTAGCAAAATGATTAGGTTATATAATGAGATTTAAACAATCCAATAGATCACACAAACAATCAAATCAGTAATTTATGCAGAGAGCGATCTCGTGTGTGGACTCGATTGTCTATTAGAATGCTAAAGATCTAATTGGGTTGTGGGCTATTTTTGTAAATTGAGATATTGTAATTTCAGTAATTCAATTTAATTAGGGTTTATGATTTAAAGTTAATGATTATAGCTAGAGAGAGAGTAATTCACTTTCAATTTATCCGTGGTCAATTGCTTAATTATCTTCTCATTTTTATTTTCATTTTAATTACACTTTTAGGCCTTAGACAAATTAGGATTCAAGTAGTTCACTAATTTCTCATAGGATCGACACCTTAACTACTACACATACGACCTGTGCAGTTTTAGAACATTCAGGGTTTAATAAGATTATATGGTTGTTGCTTAGGTTGATTTGTTTTCCATTTCATAATGTGACTACCCAGTTAAATCTAGAGATTATGATATAGGTTATTCGATAGTTATGTTTAATTAATGAGCTTATCTTAATTAAACATTAATTAAACATGATATAAGGAAAAATCGGGATTATCATAACTTATTATTAGTCTACGATTAATAGTCCTAGGAGAGGTGTGAAAGCATTATAACAAGGAAATATGTTTAATCATGTATAGGTTGAGATTGATATGAGAATCGGGTTTTACACATATTTAACACTTTTATTGCTTTTGACTATTTTTTTTTATAATTTGCTTACTTTAGTTTAATTTTATTTTGTTTTCTCGATTGTATTAACTAAAAAATGCCCTTTTTGTTTCCTTAATATCAATTATTTTCATTATAAAACTTAACCAAACATTCTCTGTAGATACAATCCTGACTCACCACACCTATAAATTTTTAGTATACAGGTGGACCCAACGGTATATGCAACAAATGGTGGCAATTTGTGGCCATCACTTGCCATGTATGATTTTTAAAATTGAGATACATTATGAAGGACAAATTAGTAGTTTTATTTGCAAAAAGGAAAAAAGAGGAATATCACAATGATGAACACTCTTTCTCGAGAAGCTTATTTTCTTCTTTATATTCATTGTGCTTAATCTTCTGTTTCCATTATCAATAAGAGTGACATTCCACATTTTAGCTCCAACTTTCAAGGTTTCCATGGGTGGAGCTACAATAAGAGATTTAGACAAGTTGTTGGGAGGGACAAATGAGAGTTTTGAAAGAGAGCTAGAGTTTCCTACAACTTGTGTCGACGAGGGAAGCATCACTAGGATCATATTTTTGAAGTAAAAAGTCACATGAAAGGTATTTCCTTAAGGCAACATATACCGCAAGTCTTGCCACTAAAGAGCTTTTTATTTCACACTCTTCGTCTAATCAAACCCTTTTAGATAACATAAAGAAAAACCAATATCCTCCCCTCTCTCAAGATTCCTCAAATCTCAATAGAACGCTCCTCTCTTTATTCATTGTCTGCTAAAATGATATAATTGTGATTCCCATTTGTAAAGGGAGAGCATGTGACTTCTTAATTAAGGTTTTTATTTCGAGAATAAGAGTTTAGTTTTTGATTAAATTTAAAGTTATTATAATTAAGTGATATTATTTAAATTAATTAAAATTAAATTTTATTATAGATTAAATATATAGCAAAATTTTCAAATTTTAAGTTATTTTAATATTATTTTAAAATGTGAGTCCTATTATAAGTGAATCCATATTCTCAATAAAAATATTACATTCATTACACTTTAACATTGATGAGATACATAATAGACGAAGACTTAATTGCATTGTCTAATTAAAATTTGTTTTGAATATTTTATAAGTATTATAATTCATTTTAAACATTCCATAAATAATAAGATTTAAGTTGTATTTACATTTACATTTTTTTACCTTGGTTTTACCCAAACTCCGATGAATATATCTAATTTTTGTAATTATAAGAAAAGCAAGCAGGGAGCTTCTCTCTATTTTCGCCGTCGACACAACTACATTAGGAAGAAGTCTTGCAAACCTTACTGTTACAAATTTCCTTATCATAGTCTTACAAAAGCTAAAAATGGCTCCTCCAAGAGTTCTCATGGTATGCGTGTCTCATTGTGTATCCCTCTTGAGGTTTTGTAACATACTAACATTCGAGTTGCTTTCCTCGTTTTCACAGGTAGCTGAGAAGCCTAGTATCGCTCTCTCTATTGCTTCTGTACTCTCCCATGGCCAGGTAATCCCTCTTTTTCTTTTCTTTTTTTTTTAATCTTTCTCTCTTTGTATATGTACGCGTATCCGAATAGCCCCATTCTACCTCGTAAGCTTTTAATAGCCTAGTAGTCTTTAACTAATATATGGTTGTTTGTGTTACAGATGTCTACTAGAAAGGGAACCACTGAGGTCCATGAATTTGATGGGATGTTTATGAAATTTCAAGCGCGCTTTAGAGTCACTTCAGTAATAGGGCACGTTTTCAGGTAACTTGAAACGGTTTGGCTGTTATTGTTGTTGCTGCTGCTTTTATATGCGTGACGTTATTCGTGACAACCAGGTTTTCATTGGAAATTCAACTGCCCTTTTCTTCTTCTTCTTCTACTATTACATTTAGGGTTCTGACAATTGGAAGTTCTGGGTTTTGTTTCACTGTACACTTATTATGAACATTTTGATGGAAGAGGGAAAAAAGTTACCTCTTCATTTGTATGTTAATCTTCTCATGTTATGACATGGATGTATTTGCTATTCGAATGTCTTAAATTTGTTTGAGGTAGCTTTTATCATAAGATGTTAGGAAAATATTTGAAAAGTACTATAACATTTTCTAATATAACAAATGATTTATGGAGGTTTATTGTTTCTCAAAATGATGGTTGCTTGGTCTTCCACAGATTTATTAGGATCATAATCTAGGGATGAAGTTCTAACAGTGTTGTTATTCAAGAAGTTTTTTTTGCTCAAACTTTTTACTGTGATTGTTTAACTTTGGGATAAAAATTTAACTCAATGTTCTTACATCTTTCTAACAAGATAGAGGAATTCATGATTGCTATTCCGAAGGTATATACATAAATAAACAAGTTGGTAAAGTATTATGCTAAGTTTTGTGTATGATAAATTTTGGTATGGGGTTCAACTACAAATAATAAAGAAGGCTGATGCTTAATATAACAAATGAAGAAATAACTTCCAATTTCTTGCATTATGACTATGTGAATGGTGGCTTAACGGTATGTCTTATATGTTTCAATTGTGAGTGTCATCAATTTGATGTGCTTCTATAATGCATTATTATGTTTGATAACCAGTATCGAGTTTCCTTAATTGTTATTTTCACTTTCTTGTTACTTATATTTTTCCTTGCTACGTAAATCTAGTGTAGATTTTCCTGGAAAGTATCAAGATTGGTCAAGAACTGATCCTCAAGATCTTTTTGAAGCTCCAATTCGTAAATTAGAGACAAACCCGAAGGTATTTACTTCTTTATTTCATTATACTTGGTTATGGATTCTAAATTAATATGGTTAACATGTGGTCAAAGAATTGCTTATTATGGTAATCTTTGGACTCTTTGAAGTTGCAATTTCAGTATTCATGGTGTTATATATAATTTGCATGTCGATTCTCACATTTACAAATGTAAATATGATTTCCTTCCACTCATTATGTTGATAATAAACATTGCATAAACCTTGAATTCGATTATATATAATACCCGTTCACACTATCTAATTGATGGTTATAAAAATTGCAATTGAAAGTTAGTTTCTGTGTGTCATCCTTTAACCTTGCCAAGGTTTTAAGCCTATCCTTAACTGCTATCCACAGAATAAATGCAAGCTTTGGGAGATTTTGTTCAAACCATGTTAACTTGTACCATGATACCTTTTGCATTGATGATCCAATCATTCCTTAGCAAAATTTGTTGGTAAATTTAGTTCATGTATGCCTCATCCATTCTATAAAATCCTCTTTACTTGTATTTGGTCCGTAATAATTCTAGTGAAGCCTCTTATCTTATAAGACCAATCATCACCTTTGATTATTTCGTTAACCATTCTTGATCTGCTATCATATATTTCACACGATAGAGCTTTGATATCTTGTAGAGGAGGCCTCACTCACTCCAATTATCATACCGAAACCAAGTAGACTTCCCATTACGAAACTTGCTTTTCACCTATCTGAACATTGTGCCCCTCAATTTCATGAGCTGATTCATAGTCCTAGAGCAGCTTATTTTTGTCTTCATTTTCCAAAAACTTTCTCCTTTGAGGAAATGTATATGAATCTGTTTAACTCAGAGGACCCTTTCATCCTTAAAGATTATGCAAATTCCTTTAGCCATCAACACTTTATTCATTAATTTGATTAGAATAATACCAAGTCCTCCTGCAACTTTACGCAAGCATTTGTCAAACCACTAAACTTTTGCTTTTGAAGAATTTAAATCCTTACCAATCCAGAGAAAGTTCTTCAAAAGTCTCTCTATAGCTTTGATTAGGTTTTGGGAACTATTAAGTGTGAACACCAAAAGATATTCATGCTATTGAGAACAAAATTGATTAGTTCTAATTTGCTATCAAATTAGAGAAATCTATTGTTCCAATGGCATATTCTCCTATGAAAGGAATCAAATAGAAGTTGAAAATTCTTGAATGTTAGTCTCTTGATAGTTATTGGTAAGCCACACTTGAAAGGAGGATCCTTGGTTTATAACCTTGAGATTGAGGAGAACGAACCAACTTGAATAGTTGCCCTTGCTGATAATATTAGATGGCTCTTGTTTATGTTTATTGAAATACCATACATGATGTAAACACTTTTAGAGTTCATGAGGGTCTTGATTGAGTTTGCTTCAGTTACACAAAGAACCAACAAATCTTTCATAAAAGATATGTCGAATATTCTCAATGCCTTGCATTCATTGTGAGATATGAACTTCCGTTCTTGCTTAATGTTATGATTTGTTAATCTTGTTATTACCCCAATATGAAGAGTGAAAAGATATAAAGATATAAGATTACCTTTCCTCAACCCTGTTAGAAATTATGATTTGATTAAGAGGATTGTTAGGGATTATGATTGTGATTTGATTGAATATTTTTAGGTATTATAATTGTAACTTACCTCATATGAATAAAATAATGTAGCATATAAAGGAAGTGGGAGTTGCTAATTTTCTACACTCTCACAATCCCTCTTCTTAATTCATATCATGGTATCGGAGCAAGTTTTCTAATCCTGCCTTTGACTTTCCCTCCATTCTCTCACAATTGTTATCACCTTAATCCTTTCGAAAAAAAAGACTAACCTTAACAATCTAACCTTAGAAACACCTCAAGTAGCCACTAGTGGCCAAGTTAGAGGAAGAGGCGACACTAGCGAGTGCCCCACACCTTGTTGCCATGGACTGAGTTACACCAACTTCAAGAACCTGTTGGTGCACTAAAGAGTGCCCCACACCTTGTTGCCATGGACTGAGTTGCACCAACTTCAAGAACCTGTTGGTACACTAGCGAGTGCCCCACACCTTGTTGCCATGGACTGAGTTGCACCAACTCTAAGAACTTGTTGGTGATGTATTTTTTGGTTTTTAATTGTTGGAAAACTATTTGTGTTAAACCATAGTCGGTGATTTGTTTTTTTGCCTTTAATTGCTAGAAATTGAGTTTGTGTGTTTAACCATAGTCGTTGGTTCTGTCATAGTCGTATCTCATGATGGTTTCAGTCCCTCTTTTGTTGTTGCATTGCTGTTGATATTTGAAGTTTTTTTTTGCAATATTGTTCTTCTGATTTTCATTAAAGTCTTTTTGTATCGATTGCGTCATGAGCGACTTCAAAATTGAAAGTGTTGAAAGACAGCCACCCATTATGGTTCAACAATCACAAATCGGAAATTGAATGGATCAAATTGTGTTGCTTGGGAGTAGGCAGTCATTGTATATCTTAAGAGCTTAGGTGGGTATGAGCATCTCACGAATCCAACTTTTGATATTAAGTCACCTGTGTATAAGAAGTGGGAACAACATGATAGTCAAATAATGACAAGCCTCCGGAATACCATGGATCCAAATATTGTTGACATGTGTCAACATGTGAACTCTGCAAAGGAGCTATGTGAGACTTTTATTTTCTAGTAACGTTACTCATATATATGATTTATTTGTGGAATTGTTCAAGTGAAAGTAGTGAGAGAAGAACCACATCGAGTATTTTTCATAAATAAAGAATCTAGTTTTAGAAACATTTAGTAGCATAGCCGATAATAACAAATAAGGATCAACTTTTGAAGGAAAGAGAAGAGTTATTCGTGTTGAGATACTTGGCTGGGTTAGGACTATAATATGAACCAAATACTTGGTGGCACTAAACTCCCGTCACTTGCTGAGATACATTCACGAGTATTTCGGTCCTTGAATGGACCAACACATGAAAGCGGTGACAAGTTTGCCCTAGCTATTCACAATAGTGGAAGAGGTAATGGAGGCCGGAGTAATCATAGTGGTTGTGGAGGAAGCGGCAGAGGGGGCCAAAGGAAATGCGACCATTGTGGCAAGGATGGGAATATTTGAGACTATTGTTGGGACTTACACTTAGAGTTGCGTCCAAAGCTCTCTCAATTTGCTAATATTGTGGAGGCTTTTAGTGGTTTTGCCTTAACAAGTGAAAACAAGGAAGAATATGCAACTTTTCTCCAATATCAATTGACCAAGCAAGCAATCACACCAACTGCGTCGTTTGCTCACTTAGGTAATCACACAGTTTGTATATCGTCCCTTGTTAAACCTTGGGTTATAGATTCAGGAGCCACTGACTATCTTGTACGTAAACCAAAATTTTTTGATCAAATTACCCCTGTACTAGACTTAAAACCAACTTATTGTTGCTAATGGTTCCACTACTAGTATAAGTACGGTTGACACTATATTTCCTTATCCTTCAATGACATTACCAGCAACTATATATTTCAAAATTTTTGTTAACTTAATGTTTGTTAGGAAACTAACGAAATCATCGAATTGTTTTGTCTTCTTTCTCCCTCATTCTATTGTTGTCCACGATGTGACATTTTTTGAGAACATTGAATACTTTTTTGAGAGTCAAGATGTCAAAAGCTTCTATCATTGTTTACACTCACTTTTTAACAACTCTTTGGATAATTCGCCAAATAGTTTAGACAATTCACCTACAGATTCTAATCCTCTTTATCTTCCTCAGTTGTCTTGATCAAATTTGCAAGTTTATTCCTGATGACTTCGTCGATAGACTTCCGGATAAGCCCTCTCCTCCAATGCTTAATTTGTCTCCAGATCTGAAAAATAGTGAACTTAATGGCCTATTACCTTAAGGAAAGGTAAATGATCTTGTGCCAATCATTTGCTTTCTAATTTTGTTTCTTATATCCATGTATTCGCCCTCCTTTTATTCTTTTTTATCAATCCTAAATTTTGTGTCTATTCTTAAGAGTATAACAGAGGCTATACAGAACCCTGGGTGGGAGCAAGCTACGCAAGAGGAAATAAATGCTTTATGGTCAAATTACACTTGGTAGCTTGTTACTCCTCCTCTTGATGCCTCAATTGGTGGTTGTCGATGGGTATATACTATTAAGACTTGTTATGGATCTATCGAATGACTCGAGGCTTGCCTTGTTGCTAAAGGATACACAAGTCTACAATATTGATTATTCTGAAACCTTTCTCCTGTGGCAAAAATGGTGTCAGTTCGTATTTTTATATCCTTAGTTGTAACTTATTCTTGGCCTCCCTACCAACTTGATATAAAAAATGCATTCTTGCATGGTGATGTAGAAGAAACAATCTATATGGAGCAACTTATGGGGTTTTTTGCTCAAGGGGAGTCTGAGAAAGTATGTCTATTGAAGAAATCTTTATATGGTTTAAAATGATCTCCTGGAGCATGGTTTGGACGATTTAGTTTAGTTCTGAGGAAATTTGGTCTCAAGCAATGCGGACTAGACCATTCGGTGTTCTATTAACACACAAGATCTGGTAAAATTCTATTGATCATATATTTTGACGGAATTGACCACAAATATTAATTGTAGAGAACCAAGTGAGCCAATAAGAGGTGATCGGAGAAATTTTCAGTGAAAGGAACAACACATGTCGGTGCGTAAGAGACAAGTAGAAAGTCTCACTTGCAGACTTTTTGGTGGTCAGATTCTAGGGGTCGGTCAAGCTAACAAAACCACTCTTCAAGTTGGCGGTGACAATAAACGGTCACACAACAAGTGTGACCTAAAACTCACACAAATTGTACTCGTTAGGGCAAAACTCTCACTCTTCATTCCACTAGATTAGAGATTGAGATTGACATTGATTGATTTGCCCTATTATATTTTTCCTTTTGTAAATTTTAAACTCTTTTAGATCACTCTACTTTTTGTTTTATTAAACACTTATGTACATTTACAAACTCTGATTATTTTATTGGTATAAAGGCACATGTTTGCAGGCATTTAAGTCAGGAAGCTCGTGGATGTAGTCACTTAGTATTATGGTTGGACTGTGATCGTGAAGGAGAGAATATATGCTTTGAAGGCAAGCAGATTTATTTTAGATAGTTTGGTGCAAATTTTGAATGTTATTTTGTTTGGCATAGTGAGAATCTAGCATTTTTGGATATGTAATCTTTAGCAGCTTCTATAGTTATGCCATCTTTTAGGGTCATAGTACTTAATTCAGTGCCTAGGATTTGTGTAAGAATTGCACATATCTTTCTTCTACTTGATGTTATGCAACTTTAGTTGAGAATTTGTACGTGAGCAAGAAGCTTCACTAGCTTATATATCCTTTACTGATAAGAATATTGCAAACAGGAAATTGTTATGGAGTCCATTAAAATCATTGAAGTACTTGTTTAAATCTTAAATACATAACTTAACTGACCATAGAATGTTTCTATTGTTTTTTATATTATATAGTGAATGTACATTTATTATATATATATACTAACTATTCAATGCCTAATTAGGTAAGAAACCAAATAGGATCTTGTAATGTTGTAACGTATACAATCAATAGCTTTAGATATGCAATCTGTAACAACTGTAGATATACAATTTGCAACACTCCTCTTTAAGCTGGAGCATAAATATTAATCATGTCTAGCTTAGAACAAATGTAACTAACCCAAACTCCACTTAATAGCTTTTGTGAAAATATTTTCAAGTTCTCCAATGTTCAAATACTTTGTAGAGATGGAGTTTTGTTGTGTTTTTTTATTAAAGAAGTGATAGTCAATTTCAATATATTTAGTTCGTATATGAAACATAAAATTAGAAGCAATATGCAGAGCAACTTGGTTTTCACACTATAACTTTGTTGGTATTAAGTCTTTATGGCCAATTTTAGTTAATAGTTGATATATCCACATTGCCTCACATGTTGATCTTGCTATAGCTCCATATTAAGATTTTGTCTTAGGGCTAGACACAATATTTTGCTTTTTGCTTTTTGCTTTTTCACGAGACCATATTTCCTTCAACAAAGATACAATAGTCATCGGAAGATTTTTGGTTAGCCTTAGAAAAAAACAATGTCCTATTAGGAATTTTATTGATATGTAGGGTTTGTGAAGGTACGGAAGTACATAACCTTGCTCTTAACTAGTAGAGAGTTTGTTTTCGATATATCAATGAGAAAAAAAGTTTTTGAAAACGGTTGAAAGAAACAATAGACAATACGTTAAAAAAACATGAATCTTCCAACTGCCCTCCTTTATCAGTATTAAGTTTGGGCTATCAACTGGCTTTTTTGCCAACAGACCTGTTTCCTCTAGAAGATCAAGGGCATACTTTCTTTGAGATAGACAAATCGCCATCTTCAACCTTGCTATCTCAATACCCAGAAAATATTTTAGTAAACCAAGATCCCTTGTTTGAAATCTAGTTTGTAGGAATGACTTTAAAGGCTGGATTCCTACTTTATCATCTCCATTAACAACAATATCATCATAAATGATCAAAAGAATTTTACCAACCTTAAAGTGACGATAAAACACAGGGTGATCAACACCACATCGATGCAGACCAAACTCCATAACCATTATACTAATATGCCCAAACCAAGCTCTCGGTTACTGTTTTAGCCCATACAAAGAGTTGTTAAGGCGACACACTAGATTAATCTCCCCCTGAGCAACAAACCATGGTGGTTGCTCCATAAAAATAGTCTCCTTAAGATCACCATGAAGGAAAGCATTTTTTACGTCGATTTGATGAAGAGGCCAATCATGGGTGGCTGCTAATGCAATGAAAACTTGAACGGATGTCAATTTGGCTTCAGGAGAAAAGTTTTCAGTATAATCCATACCATCCACCTGTGTATAACCCTTAGCTAGCAAATGAGTTTTTGAACGATTAACTGTACCATCAGAATTGACCTTAACATTGAACACTCAACAACAACCCATAATTGTCTGCCCATGTAGAAGAGGAACTAATTCCCATGTATTATTACCTTGCAAAGCCAACATCTCTTCTTCCATGGCATGTTTCCATCCAGGATGATCTAAAGTCTTTGAAACAGATGTAGGTATAGGTATAGAAGAAAAAGTGGATACAAAAGCAGCATATGACGGTGATAACGAGTTATAAGAAACAAAGTTTGAAATAGGGTGAGATGTACAAGACCTTCCGTTACAGAGAGCAATGGGCCAATCAAGATCATCATATGACAGAGTTGCAGACGGAGAAGACTATGGCGACGAGCGTGAATTGTCTAGTTGTACTTCATGATGAGTTCGTTGATTATAAACCTGCAATTCAAGACGAGATAAACGTTCCAAAGGAGTAGCATTAGTATCAGGAGCATCATAATTGGGAGTTGTTTGGGAAGGAATAAAGGGAATTGGTAGACATTTATTAGTGTCAGTAGAAATAGACTAGGCATCAGAAATGTACAGTGTTTCTTCAAAGAATGTAACATCAACAAACCAAAAAAAAAAAGATTTGACGAGGGGTTGAAACATTTATACCCTTTTTGCAAACGACAGTATCTAGGAAAAATGCACTTTGTAGCCTTTGGATCTAATTTAGAGCAAAACAAACACATTCGAATACTTGAGGATTAATGGAAAAAGGATCTTGATAGGGAAAGAGAACTGAGAATGGAGTTACCCGTTAACATAGAAGATGGCATTTGATTGATAAGAAAACATATAGTGAGTACATCTTCCCAAAAACTTTTAGGTACATTCATGTGGATTAACATGGTACGAGTTGTTTCAACAATATGTTGGATTTTTCACTCAGCTATCCCATTTTGTTGAGGAGTGTGTGTGTGGGAAGGAAGATTAATGTTGAATACCTTGTTATTTCAAGTTGTTGGAGAATGAGCTAGAGAAATATTCTTTAGCATTATCACTATAAAGAATATTAATTCGGGTATTAAATTGATTTTGAATTTCAGTATAGAAAGAACATAATATAGAGAATAACTTTGAACGATCTCGCATTAGATATAACCAATTTATATGAGAGAAATCATGAACAAAATTACAAAATACTGAAATCCTAACTTGGACCTGACAGGACTTAGACCCCAAATATTTTATATTTGTATGGATTAACATAAATTATTTACTCGAGGAACAAACGAAGTACGATGATGTTTTGCTAACTGACACGACTCACAATTTAAGTTGGAAACATAATCTAACCTTGGCACTACTTTCTTGATATTTTCCAATGATGGATGACCCAATCGACTATGGATATCAATAGGAGATATTGACACTAGGCATGCGATGGATGATTGCAACTTGTGAAAATAGTACGTTCCATTCAATTCACGTCCTTCTCCAATCGTCATCTTGGTCTTTAGATCCTGAATAATGACATTATTAAGGTAGAAACATGCAAAACAATTTAGTTGTTTGGTCAATTTGCTCACAGACATAAGATTGAAAGGAAAGTTTGCTACAAATAATGTAGAGGGTAATGTGAGGGAAGAACAAGGATGAGAGGGTCCGACACCTTTAATGGTTGCATTAGATCCATCAACAATTGTAAGTTAATCATTATGAGGGGTCGACAAAGGAATGATATGGTTAAAGTTGGTTATTTTACATGAAATGTGATCAGTGGCACCAAAATTTATTACCTATGATTGTTTTCTAGGGATAGATGAATCATAGGCGATTTGGTTACCTTAATGTGCCACAGATGCTATAGAGGAAAACGATGTTTGTTGAGTTAACTAGTACTGCAAAAACTTAGAATACTCATTTTGAGATAATGTAACAGACGGTTAAGTTGTAGCCAAAGAACGTTCTTCAAGAGATGTAATATAAGTAGCTCACAAATGAGGAATTTTATCCCGACAAGACTTTTAATCACGTCCACCTTTATCACATTGTGTGCAATGGAGTTGTGAGCCTCTGTCATGTCCTCCTCGACCACCAAGACCACCGCATCCTCCTTGACTTCCCCCATGGCTTCCTCTAACTTGTGAATCAGATTGTGCTGCAAGTGTTGACTGATTGAAGTTATTCTTTAGTGGATTCGCCTTAGTTATAGAGCGAGAGAGTCTAGACTATAAGACTGTACTTCAACTAAGGATGAAAATTTTACTCCTTCCAAGATTTGTGCTCACACAAGCTCAAACTTAGGTTTAAATCTAGCCAAAAACGTCATAGTCACCAATTGCTCTCTTTGAATGACATCTCCTTAATATAAGATTTGATCAGTAATAGAGAATTTAACTCCTCAAATGCACGTTTCACTTTCCCAAAGTATTCAATCAAACTTCCCTTCTGTTTGGACTTAAATAACTCAACAGAAATATCATACATGCGCAACATATTACTAGAGTGAAGAAGCTCAGCATAGTCCCAAGCTTATTTACAAGTGCTAACATGAGAGAATAAGATTGCGATTTCAAGTTCCAAAGAATAAAAAAGAATATGTAGTAATTGTGCATCAACACCTTGCCAATTTTTCAGTATTTTCTGATCAGTTGGGAGATCAGATGTAAGATGGGATAACTTTCTCTGACCTCTAAAGAACAATTCTACATTCTTAGGCCAAAAAGAATATTTACTACCTTTCAAACATTGCTTGGTGATTTGCAAAGTTGAGGAACCCATTGTTGGAACACCTTTCAATGATTTGCTACTGAAATTTGATGTCTCCTAGGTATGTTGGACAAATTTTCTGGCTAAACGAACACTAGAAACACTGCTAAAGATGTTTCGAAACGTACAAAAGACATTATTATTATCAAAATACTCATGTTTTGGTTAGTTTTGACACAAAGCAAGACCAAAACTCCATTCAGGACAAAGAGTCGAGCTGACCCAACCAACTGTTGTCGTCAGTGGTTGATAGAAGATGGAGCATGATGCCCACTTGTCGACTTGTGGGTGGCTTTCTAGCGACATTGTCGGTACTCTAGTGGTCGCCGTCACCTCCTGGTTGCTTTTGTGGGTTTGGTTTTTGGTTTTGGTAAGTGGAGTTAAGTGTTTTGGATAGGTTCGAAGGTGTTAGGTTTTTATGGTAAAGATCGTCTTGAGATTTGGAATCTAGGTTCTGAGAACATGTAAAAATTCAAAGAATATTTAACTGAGAGCTTGATACAAACTCAAGACCCTTGTATCCTTTATATAGAGGTAATTACGTGAGGAAAAGATATCACACAATAGAGGGAGATCATACTCTCCCTAATATAGATATTTCTAAGATCTAATATTGATATTTCCTAACATAATAAATAATGAATTGAGGTACATATATATACTGATTGTTAAGTGCCTAATTAAGTTAGAAACTAAATGAGATCCTTGTAATCATGCCTATAACCTTAGTTGCAAACATACTATGGGTAACATAAGTTAATGGAGAAATATGGTCCAACTATATCCAAACCCACTTGGTTAACTCTAGTTACTCATGCAAGTTTCAAGATGTGGATTGTGATGGGTAGATTAATTTTTTGAGTTAGTTAAGACTTGTAGATTGTTATGCATATAATATGGATGAAATGAAGTTTCTCGTATTGTAAAACAAAACCTAAAATAATATTGGGCGAATTGTAGAAACCATTCATAATGTTCAATTTATTGACAAGCATGGTTAGAGTTTATCATAGATGTTATATGGAATGCATAATTGATTTTGGTGATAATATGAGATTGATCTCATAATACCAGTTCATAGTGAAGGATCTGTTTTTTATGAAATAAGAAGATTTAGGTACATGTAACCATGTTTTGATTAAGGGAAAGGTAGTTAGAATGAAAGTAGAACAACAAAGAGTAAAGCTAATATTGTTTCTATGATGTTTTACTAAGGAAGCAGAACTAGTAGAGTGATTAGGAATGGGACCCACTATTGTTAATTTGGGATTTTGTTAATACTTTTCAATTCAAAACAATAAAGCATGTGATTACCATACTTGACCATATCCATATTCTTTGTAATTGTATAAGTTAATATGTTATGAAAATTCTTTGTTGAAAAGAGCATCCACATAGTACAACTTTGATTCCTATGAAACAAAATTGGCAGGGCAGGCAATAATATTTTATTGGTCAGCATTATGATGAGTAATTAGTTTCCTTGGGGAGAACAAGTGTAAGGCCTTATGTTTTCTTATTCAGAATTAAAACATTTCTATGCATTTGGTTTTTAAGTGCTATTGAGTTGCTTTACTATGCTTGGGAAAGCTAAGATAAGTATGAAGAATTGCCACCTATTATCTACATGTTTTTGGTTTTATAATATCCTTATTATTACAAATGATGGTCATTTGTATAACTTTTGTTTCTTCTTAATTATTTCAAAATTATTCTATAAATTACGATATTGACAATGGTTGGGTGAAAATTCAAAGAAAGAAACTAAATTATAATTTTAACATTTCTAACCACCACTATCTCTATGAACTATTTTCCTTTCCAGTTATTGAATCTACTGGTTTTCATTTAAATGATGCTAAAAGAAGGGTCCATCGTGCACGATTTTCATCCATTACTGAGAAAGACATTTTGAAGGCTATGGACAACCTCGTTGAGCCAAACAAAGATGAGGCATTGGCTGTTGATGCTCGACAGGAGATAGATTTGAAAGTTGGTGTTGCATTTACACGATTTCAGACTAATTATTTCCAAGGAAAATATGGGAATCTTGATTCTAGAGTGATCTCGTAGGTTATTTCTTCTCACTTATGTTGTAGTTGCTATTGAATATGCTCATATTTACTATAACTGTCATTTGTTCTCCAAAACTTATGCTAGTTACATTACAATTTTCAAATTAGCAAACCTCTATATGTTTGTATTCTCATATGGGTTTATAAATGGTAATTATGAATTTGATTTCCTGTTACATGCAAGAAAGTAGATGTATAGTGACAAAGCATGTGTATTATCTCTCTAGATATGCTGCTCGTCATCTCTGTTCGGCCTTTTGGTTCAAAAGGACTTTAAATCATTTACATAAAAAAGTGAAAAGTGGTTTTACTTGACGCATATTTTTGTTGTTATTAACTTGTATAGAATAGCAGCTTCAATTCACACTGGCAATATGTTATCATTTTGCACTACATCGAATGTCTACTCTTTTATCTAACCCTAGATGATGATTGGTTTAGAATAAGATTCTAAGAGTGTGATAATAGCAGCCAATGTCTTTTTGACCTTCTCACCTTAGATCTTTTGGTAGTGATATGACATTTGTGGTTCTATAAATTTTTTTTGCAATTCTAATGCATTAACAATTTAAAAGTGGTCTGATATGTTGCTTCCTACTTAATGGATAAACTATTTTCATGTGTGAACCACCTCGACAATGGATTAATATTACCATGCTTCAATAGTAATCTTACACAACCTTTTTCATTGAAGTTTTGATATCCTAATGCAAGTAGATTTATGCATGTCCTTGTTCTCCATCTACGAGCTTCTTTTTGGACCTTGCTGATTGTTTTTAGTTCTAGTTATTCATTTGACAAAATTGAACTAGTATTTAGCACAGATGCATAATATTTATTGTATTTTCTAACTGATTCAGGTGAAATATATACTTTTTCAGGTATGGTCCATGTCAAACTCCTACCCTTGGGTTTTGTGTTGAACGCTATATGCAAATCAATATGTTCAAGCCAGAAAAGTTTTGGGTTTTGCATCCGTTCATATTAATAGATGGGTACGAACTTCAGTTGGAATGGGATCGTCAGAAGATTTTTGATTTTGATGTGAGATCATCTTTTCCTTAAGTTGGGATTCACAGTTAACTTTTGTTCACAAAGTAAAGTTGGCTTCATATTTCCACTATTGTAGGTGGCCTTAATGTTTCAGAAGCTCGTAATGCAGGATGGAATATTACAAGTAGTTGATATATCATATAAACAAGAAAGCAAAAGTCGTCCTTCTGGTTTAAACACGGTGAATCTTCTAAAGGTTAGAAAGCCTTGGAGATATTTTCCACTTGTGAAGAGGATCCTTGCTTTTGTGAAGATATTTATTCTAGCTAGTTGGATTATTTCATTCATTTGTTTAAGCATTTTTTAGGGAGATTTGTTTCATAACAAAGAGAATTTTATAGGATAAACTCGTGAGGGCTAAAGTTTATTGTGAAACTCTTTTCATGTATGGTTTACTAACATTTTGATAGGGTAAAAGGATATCAAGTGGACATTAACCATATAACTTGCAATTAGTGGGCCTCCTAATAGGGTCACATAGGTTATCTTCTTTCCCAAGGATATTGTGATAGTATACAAATGGGGGAGTCCCGTCCAACCTGAGATTAGACGAATCTCTTCAGCTCAAATTGATAGATCCCCGTATCTACTTCTCAAGCTTTTAGAGACATTAAGGAGAAAATTACTAAAGCACTAGTACTTACAAGGCGTTTAACGTTCACTATGATGCTTTTAGGTTAGTCATTTATTAGAATCAAAAGGGACACCTAGTATGTCTTCTAGGATGAAAAGCTTGTAGTTGTTAGCCAAAAATACTCTATCTATTTTACTAGTTTGGTTATTGATAGAGTGAACTGAATTGATCAAATTTGAGTCAAGACTGTCAACTGGCTTTCTTTAATACACCATCTCGAATCTCCTTTTATTAGTGGTAATATTTGTATCAAAATTAATCATTCATCATAGACTCAATAGGATTAGGTTCCGTATTTGACACAGATGATTCTACCGTAGAAATGATGTCGAAGGTAAGAGAGAGATGTCAAACAAATATTCTGGGTTGTTCTCTCTATCCTTATCTTCCCTAGATACAAACCCGCCTTGAAGGTAAGGTTGGGAATAATAGGGTACATCTTCGACAATTGTTACATTAGCATCTACATTAATTTTCCTCGAAGGTGGATGGTAACATTTATAGCCCTTTTGACTAGGTGAATATCCTAGAAGACACATTTGATTGCTTTAGGCTCCAATTTTTCCTATTGAGGACCATGAACATGAAAAAAAATCCTAAGAATAAGATCATTATAAGTTCTGGCATTTTGGATAAAATTGAGAAAGACATGCTCGAGGAGTTTTGGAATCTAAAACATTTGATGGCATCTTATTATGTGTGCAAATGTAAGAATAGCTTCCCACCAATAATGTTTTGGTACATTAATGACGAAATAGGAGTGCTCTAGTGGGGTTTAAAAGATGACTATTTTTCCTTTTAACCATTCCATTTTGTTGGGGTGTGTAGAGACAAAATGATTCATGAATAATGCCTTCTTTTTGAAAATATGATGTCAAAATTTGGCTAAAATTCTTTTGCATTGTCAAATAAAAAGTGCTTAACTTTAATACCAATTTGATTTTGTTTCATAGAATGAAAACTAGGAAAAATGTTGCATTTTATTTATTTTTCAACAAGAAAATTCATATGACATGATTGTAGTTATAAAGATACAAACCATCTAGCACTAGTGATATTAGGGATAAAAGAAGTACCCTAGATTCCCTTATGAATTAAGTTGAAAATAGTAGAAGTTCTCATATTGATAATTGGAAAAAAGACATACAGCTGTATTTGGTAAACTCAAGCCCATCACAATGAAAATTTGTTATATCTATCTCTTTAGAAAGTGAAGGAAACATGATCATTAAAGTTGTAAACAATGGACGACCCCAATGGAAATGATGAAACAAAATGACATCCCTTTTTAATGATGATAAAATTTACAAAGATAGATCATTATTGCTAATAGATGATTGGTTTGAAGTTTCCAAGTAGTATAGTATAGTACATCCTTTTCCTTATCAAGTCTAATCCTCTTCTCCAAAACTTGGTCTTGAAATTCACAAAAGGAAGGATAAAAAGTGGCTGTGTAGTTCACGTCTATGGTCAATTTATACTTTCTGATAAGATTGATGGGGTAAATTGCATGTCTCTTATGCTAGCAACAATGATAAGGGACCCGCCGACAATAATAACTTTTCTATTACTTGGATCAGGATTGTAAGTTCTAAATTGATTGGATGAGTGGGTCATATGGTCTGTGGTGCCTGAATTTGTTAAAATAATAAATGAAAAAAGGAAATTTGTGAGAACAAGGATTAACTAAAAATAGAAATGAATAAAACACAATATTTATCGAGCTTGTCAAACCTAGAGAGAGGTTACCTGATAGGGCTAATGAACTCGAATGTGATTTTTTACTTAGTTGACCCATTAGTTTTTTAAAATTGAAAATATATTCACTATTGAATTTCCTCAATTATGCAACTTTTCTTGATTATTTAAAGCTATGTGGGTTGAACCGAAAGTCTTCTTCTGGTTTCCTTTGTTTCCCAGCTCTCAATCTAGTGGTTTCTAAAACAAGAGGAATTTAGAAATCTCGTAGTTTGGAAATTTTTTATTTTTATTGTAGGAAAAAGTTTCCTCAAGTACAAGAAATTTGGATGACCTGGGCAGTAATGCCACAATATTTCGACACTACACTCATTTTTATGAAGGATAGACGCAGCAAATGAACTTTTCTGTCTCCCTTCTTTGGAGGTGTCAACTTGTAGGAGATAGAGGCCTGCACACAATTCAACACTGCCAATAATCTTCTTCGATCCTAAAACCTGAAAAACACATAGATTAGGCAAGAATTTAGCAACACAATTGAGATCCTTTGTGATTTGGCTGATGGAAAGTAGATTATAATCAAGATTTGGCACAAATAAGACATTTTGTAGGATGATATCTTTGGCCAAACAAATAGATCCGGTACTAGCAATTTTGGTTGAGGTGCCATCTGCAATTCTCATTGTATTATTACCACTACATGGAGAGTAGGTTTTGAAGATTGTGGGATCTCCTGTCACGTGATTTGATGCTCCAAAGTCTATAATCCATGACTGAGAGTCAGTTTTCTTAACATGGAAATATTGGTTGAAGACGAAAAAAGTTTCTTGTAGGAGTTTTTGGAGACTGAAGTACTTGCTAGGTATTGAGGTGACATACTCTAGAAAGGGGATTTTCATATCCCAGCAAAATATGTGGTTGATTTATTGAAGGAGACAACGAAAAATGGATGTAAGCCAATATCTACTCCAATAGAAGCTAATAAAAAACTTGGAGAAGCCAAAGAAGAACCTCTTGTGGATAGAAAAATGTACCAGAGGCTAGTAAGGAGGCTCATCTACCTTGCACATACATGACCAAACATAGCATTGTAACTGTAATCAATCAGTTCATGCATGATTCGAGGGAGTCACATCTAAAAGCCTCTTATAGAGTGCTACAATATTTGAAAGGAAATCTAGGAATAGGAATCCTGTTCAAAAGACAAAAGAATCTTGCCCTTGAAGTCTACACTAATGCAGATTAAGAAGGATCTATAGTGGATAAACGATCAACTACCGAATACTGTATGTCCTTGGAGGTAATCTTATAACATGGAGGAGTAAAAAGCATAATGTTGTAGCTAGTTCATCTATCGAATCAGAATTCGAAGCAATTGCTCAAGGTTTGTGTTAGACCACATACAAGCCCAAGTGAGGTTCCATCCTAAAACTACTTGGTAGTAGGTGGAGTAGCCCACTAGGCTTATATGTTAGCCATCGTTCCCCTCTTTCTTGGATGTGAGACACTCACATGTGGGTATTCTCAACACTTTCCCTTACATGTGAGTCCTTTTTTACTTGGAAAATTTGGAGAGGTATGTAAACAATCCTCATTAGGGTCGGACTTCTAATTGAGGTCAAATAAGCCCCCTCTTGGGGCAAACAATACTGCTAGGCCACTTGGTTCATGCAGACTTCAAATCCTTATCCAGTTGCTTAAATGATAGGCCCCTTTCTAGGGCAAACAGTAGGTCAAGATCTTCATTGGCTCTGATACCATGAAGAATAAGAAGAATGAAGAAGAAGAGTTTTTGGTATTTTCTATTAGAATAATATAAGTATTTATACATAAATACATAGGCTAAACTATGAAGGTAATCCCTATGATTATGCTATAATCCCTATGAATATGTTATTTACATTAGTTGAATAATCCTTATGATTACGTCATAGTTTGTAACAACTATATCAGCTTCTATATTCTGTAACAAGAGTCAAGTGGAATGGTCTGATGAAACTCTATTGTGATAACAAATATGCTATCAACATTGCTCATAATCCTATACAACATGATAGGACTAAGCTAATACGGAACAATCTTAACTGCTTGTTTACTAAGTCAAATATTTGTTAAACTGATTGTAAATATCATCAGTTGTAG
>JANZLD010000006.1:34352385-34368866 GCA_026413575.1 Erythroxylum carthagenense | reverse complement strand
ACCAACGAACTATACTTGTAAACTGAGTTAAATACCCACTGTTGAATGAATGAAATACAACTTCTCCAAATCTTTTATAAGCAATATCGAGATTGACAGGCATTTTATCAAAGAGAAGTTGGAGGAGGGGCTAGTATGCCTATCATATGTTCCAACAGGGGATGTTCTCACCAAAGGGTTGAACAACGCGAATTTTTATGATAATGTTTCCAAGCTGGAATGGAAGATATCTATTCCTCAGCTTGAGGGAGAGTGTCGAGATGTATATTAGCTGTAAATATTATTATTGTTTGATAGATATTGGGGGTGTTAATGATATCCCTTAATTTGTGGGATTTTAGTTAAGATTTTCTCGATTTCTTCTATATCTAAGATTTATTTTGTATATTCCAATGCATTGTAACCAAAATGAAGTAAGAGGGAAATAAAGAAATTTTCTTCACATTTCTCTTCAACTCCTTTAGGAACCAAACCTTTAAAGCTAATATGTGATACTTAAATGACACATGGCATCTAATCTAGTTTATCATGAAAGGACAAAGCACAAAGATGTAGATTTTTAGTTTATTCGAGAGAAGATAATTACATAGTTGGTTATGGAATTTATGATCTTAGGATACCAGTTAACTAATCTCTTTACTATGTCCTAAGAGGTTTGGGAATCTCCTCTTTTTGTATCAAGTTAGGCATTGATAATGTATATGCATCAGCTTGAGGATTTTTAAATATAAGGGTAATTTAGTCTTTTACCATGTAACTAAATAAGGTTGTGAGGTTACTGTATATTAATACAGTTTCTAGTGAGTTTGAGTTAAGAGAACCCAATCACTTTACACTTAATTTTATTTCAAAAACTGATAACGAAACTTAAGTTGTTAACTCCAGAGTTTATTGCTTTTTTGGAAACTGATGACCAAAGGGAAGTTGTTAATCCTAGTTAGGGTGATTATCTAAGGGGTATTTTGTGAAAGAAAGATGGCGTTTGGTATTTTGTGTCTATTATTGAGTTTGTTTAAAACAATGTTATGCTTAGGTTTGCTAGAAAATTTTGGGAAAGAAAGATGGAGTTTGGTGTCTTGTGTCTGTTATTCAATTTGTTTAAAAAGATGTTACGAACAAGTCTGGTGCAAAAGGTCCCTTTTTCTTTACCCCTTGATGCCTAGATTCCTAAGCCTATAAAATATTATGCATAATATGTCCGTGATCAGCATTCTAAGATTAGTTGTAAACTTGCAACAAATAGTGTTTATCTGAATCTATTATTAATGTGCATAATAGAGCTAAGAACATAATTCAAGTAATTAATCATCATATGCATTTGTCATGAACATTACTTGACTGGATGCTCAAGTAAGACTTTTTGAGCCTTAGATCGTGAATGTTTGATTGTTGTCTACATTCTCACTCTTGAGGCAAATGCATTCCCACTAAGGGGAATATCTAATCTGAGATTTTGTTCAAGCATGATGGGCATAACCCTAGATTTTAGTTGTTCCCTTTCGAGGTTAAAGTGGTTTTTACGGTTGTTTTCTACTATAATCTTATGTACCTAGTGGTTATAGTCTATATACTCCTATTGTGTTTAGGAATTAGTTTAAACTATTGTGAGTAGGAGGCTTTCTTTGTTGTTAGCATAAGATTATTGTTGATTAATAAATTTTCAGACTTTTTACTTCCTATTCTTATTCTTTCTTTCTCGTTCTTTCTACTTCCTGATTTCTTTCTATCCTTCCCTTAAAGTTTTGATTGTAGGCGTTCTGCTATGTTTTATGATTGGTGTGTACTATATTTTATGTGCTTCGTAGTTATACTCTATAATTAATTACTAATATTGAGCTTAGGAATAAGTTTAAACTATTGTGAATAGAAGGGCTATCTTTGTTGCAACATAAGATTATTGTTGATTAAAAGATCTTTATATTTTTTGCTTTCTATTCTTGTTATTTCTTTCACCTTATTTCTACTTCTTGATCTCTCTTTCACCTAAATTTTTGATTGTGGGCTTTCCATATGTCACTTAGCTTACTTACTGAATGAGTCTGTACATGATTAACTGAAAAAAAATAATGTTCCAATATGGATTGTTTATCACGTTTCTATGCATTATCAAATGTTTTATTTGAATTTAATGGAGACAATGTTGATGAAGGATTATTGCCATCTCTCTCTTGCCCGTGCACATAAAATATGTTCAAACATGATAGGCATAACTCTAGATTTTAGTTGTTCCCTTTTGAGATTAAAGTGGTTTTTCTGGTTGTTTTCTACTATAATCTTAAGTACCTAGTGGTTATAGTCTATATACTCCTACTGTGTTTAGGAATTAGTTTAAACTATTATGAATAGGAGGCTTTCTTTGTTGTTAGCATAAGATTATTGTTGATTAATAAATTTTCAGACTTTTTACTTCCTATTCTTATTCTTTCTTTGTCCTTCTTTCTACTTCCTTTCTATCCTTCCCTTAAAGTTTTCATTGTAGGCGTTCTGCTATGTATGTGATCCAAAGCTAATTGTCACGCAACAATTGGAGGAATCAACTGATTCAACTCAATCATGTGCATATCTTAACGTAGGAACAGATACTGCTTGCACTTAATCTTGTCCTACTCTATTTCATCTTATCTCAACCACATATTTATGTGGGATCTAGGGGCCCCGGGGTGAGAAATCTACCCGGAGCCCTTGCCCGTGCTGGCAACAGCACGGTTCAACCAACCACGGTGCGGGGAGCGTCAAGGAACATGATAACGAACGGGCCTGCGATCGTCGCCCCGGGAACGGGAGGCGGACGAGAGACGACCATCGCCATCATCTCTACTCCATCGCCTGTCTCCATTGCAACGCAACCATGGGTGGCATCCGATCTTCAACAGTCGTGAGAGAATCCGGAGGCTTCTTGATAAAGATAGGCGAGGCATACGGATGCTGAACCAGTCTCTATAATTAATTACTAATATTGATTTTAGGAATAAGTTTAAACTTTTATGAATAGAAGGGCTATTAAACTATTATGAATAGAAGGGCTATCTTTGTTGCAACATAAGATTATTGTTGATTAAAAGATCTTCATAATTTTCACTTTCTATTCTTGTTGTTTCTTTCACCTTATTTCTACTTCTTGCTCTCTCTTTCACCTAATTTTTGATTGTAGGCTTTTCCCTATGTCACTTGGCTTACTTACTGAATGAGTCTGTACATGATTAACTGAAAAAAATAATGTTCCAATATTATCACGTTTCTATACATTATCAAATGTTTTATTTGGATTTAATGGAGACAATGTTGATGAAGGATTATTGCCATCTCTATCTTGCCCATGGACCCATGCCCTCTCCCTCTTCATGTATCCTTGCAAATGTTATTTAATCTCAAGAAAGAATTGGAGGTTCTTTGGATCTGCAGTCCTAATTACATATTCTAATTTCTTCAGATTGCTTCAAGTGCAATGGGCTTTGGGCCTCAAATGGCTATGCAACTTTCTGAACAGTTATACACTCGAGGTTTTATCAGGTTTTTGTTCCATTCCTTCATTCAATGAACTAACCCATAACATGTTAATCACTATTTTTCTGGTTCATAGCATGTAGACTAAAAATCTCACTTTTTCTGTCAATTATTTGCATGGAATATTTGGGGATTCATCATTATTAGATTATATTCAGTTAGAGCTGATAAAAGCATATAAACAAGTAGTCCAGGCTTTGCAGCTTCAACAATAATGTATGACATTAAATGAATAGAATAAGGGCAGGCCAAAAAAGTAGAAAGAAACTAGCAACTTAGTTTTAAAGGAGATCTTATAAGTAGCAACTGATTAGAAATTTCAATGTAACTAGCATATGAAAAATTATAACTCATTTTGCTTTGTCCGGATGCTTATGGCAGTGGAGAATATCCCAAAATCAATGAAGCCTACAATAAGAAAGGAAATTATAATAAAGAAATATTATTGTTGTCGATCATAAGAAGTCCTAAATAGATGTTGTATCTAATCCTTAAGAAGCTTTGAATATTTCTTGGCCCATATTTTGTATTTGATCATTATTGCAATTGATGTAATAGTTGTATTTGTTGGAAATCAAACATAACTAATTCTCAGTCCTTTTTTATTGTTATGATCGAGATTGACTTGTTATTAGGTCATATAATTATTTCCTATATGGTTTATTCGGCTAATAATGCAACACAATTAAATTTCAAAGCAGTTAGGTTTTGTAGTTCTCTTATGGTGTATTGTCCTATAGGTGCCAACTTTACCATTTTAATGTCTTGAGCAATACGATGCATAAGTTGAATAACTTATACTTGAAACATAAGAGAATGATGCAAGATAATTTTTTCCATGTTATAATTTAGCGCAACAGTGTAGTGATCATTCTTTTATAATTTGATTTTCAAGTAGAAAAGAAGGAAAATCATTATAGTTTCTATGTATCATGATATTTATCGTTAGTACTTGAGTTTTTCCTTTTAGATTTGAGCATTTAATTGAAGTATTTTTGTCAGTGAATAGAAGAGAAATATTGAAGGATAAAAGATTTTGTTCTCTTGCACATATCCATTTACAAACACTATTTAGATATCTATATCTTGCTCTAAATAATGAAATCATTTAATCAAGCATTAATAAAAAATGTAATGATCTCTTTTATAATTTCTTAGATAGTAGTCAATCCTCTCCCTCAAGTTGATGTGTGGATGTGATTCATACCCAACTTGCAAACTAAACTATGGAATAACTTAGTACTAAGTCCATTAGTAAATATATCGATAATTTTCCTAGATTCACACATGAAACATTTAAAAGTCGATTGGTTATCTTCTCTTTAATGAAATTTCAATCAATCTCCACACGTTTCATTCAATCATATTGACTGGAGCATTAGCTATACTAATGGTAGCCTTTTTATCGCAAAGCAAGGATAGATGGTCTCCTCTTGATAATTAAAATTCTTCCATAGCCTTTTTCAATCATAACAACTCACAAATGCTTGTGGTATAACTCTATATTTGCTTCCATCAACAAATACCTAATCAGTTGTTGATCTTTTGTTATCAAGAGATCCAACATAGTCTACATTTGTAGAAACTTCTATCTTTAGGTGGCCATGTTTAAAGAAGAGAAGTTCTTTATTGGAGTAGATTTCAAATATCTTAAAATGCAAAAAATTGCCTCTATGTGAGAATCTTTAGGATCATGCATGTATTGACTTATCAATCCTACAACATAAGCGATGTCTATAGTATGGTTATCTCCTAAGGCCCTATTGCCCTTCCACTCTTCGTCTCCCGCAATGCTTTTGTAATTTCTTCCCTTTTAATCTGTCGGCAACTTGTAAAGTTACGATTCCTCTTGTAAAGTTTCAGTTTTCATAGCTTCCTCCCATTTTTTGTCTCCTAATGCCTCAATTAGAGTTCTCAGGCGTGGGAATTGTATGGAGATTGGTTAGGAAGACTCTATGTTTTTTGGATAGATTTTGATAAGACATGAAAGAAAATAGTGGGTATTTTGTGCAGGTTCTTGTTCCTTTCCTAAGTGCAATTGGTAGCTCCTCGGTACTTGTTTCTTTTGGTTCTTTTGTTGGTTCAAATGACTTAACTCGTGGCTCACCATTTGGTTTGATATTATCAGTTGGAAATTGAGCAACAGTACGAATGGGAGATTGAACTTGTGCTGGTCGAGAGGTTGGTACCTTCCTCCTAGAATAAACTTGCAGTGGCTGTTTGTCAACAGATGTGGGTGACTTAATTGAGGAAGAAGTGGATTTAAGCACGGTTATGGGTTGAGATTGAACAACACTAGGATCTAGAGGAAACATATCCCTTGCTTTATCTTCACTCAAGATCTCCCCCAGAAGATATGTGTGCTGAAAAAAAGGGTCATTCTCAACAAAAGTAACATCAGCGGAGATAAAAAGGTGGATGAAAGCATTTATAACCCTGTTGTGTGGACGAATATCCAATAAAAAAGCATCGAAGAGCTCGTGGATCTAATTTGCTCCTATTGTGAGAATGGATATGAACAAATGCAACACAACCAAAGATTTGAGGTATCCGATTGTTTGACGCAGAAAAATTTGGGAAAAATTTTGTGAGAATGTCAATTGGACTTTTGAACCCGAGGACCCGTGTTGGAAGTCTGTTAATAAGTGGGTAGCAGTTAAAACTGCTTCACCCCAGTATTGTTTTGGAATATTTTTATGAAACAACATTGCTTTAGTGATCTCTAGGAGATGTCCATTTTTCTCTCAGCTACCCCGTTTTGTTGTGGGGTAGTAACACATGATGACTCATAAGAAGAAAGGGTTTGATTGAAAAAGTCCTTGGCATTGTCTGATCAAAATCTTTTAATCTTGACATCAAACTGAGTATTGATCATGTTGTAGAAATTAGAAAAAACGATACTAACATACAAATTTAAAGGTAAAGCCATGTGACTCGGGTACAATCATCAATAAATGAAACAAACCACATAGCACCCCAAACATTGGGGATGGTAAAACTTTTCCAACTTTTGGTTTACTATGTTGTTTTTCCAAAAAATAGAGACTGTCTCTCTGACTAGCACATCCGATCATCTTCTTTGTGCCTAGCTCCTAAAAGACACAATGTGAAGGAAAAAAGGTTATACTGCAATTTGAGTCTGTGGTCAATTTTTTAATGGAAATAAGGTTTGCAAGTAGCTTGGGAACATGGAGGACATTTCTTAGTGTAAGCTCCTTGTTTATGTATATATTCCCTTGATCAACTGCAGTGGTGATAGATCCATCAGCTATTGTGATCTTTTTATAGCTACAGTTGGGGTTATAAGAGATTAAGTATTTAGATGAACAATTCATATGATCTGTTGCTCTGGAATCAATTACCCACGTAGGAGAGGAATTTCTTTATGAGGCATTAGGATTAGAAGAAGAAGAAATACCTGAAAACGCCAATGAACAAATACTTGTTGAGGTTGGCTTCTTAAAGGACTCCACAAAAGTTTTAAGTTTATCCATTTCTTCGGTATTGAACTCAAGAATAGGTTTTTTAGATTTTCCTTCATTAGTTGAAGTGCTCACCATATGTGCTTGACTTCGGTTGTTCCTACTTCGACTGGGCTTGCCATGAAGTTTCCAGCACTTTTCCCTAACATGCTGATGCTTCTTGCAGTATGTACAGAATAGGGAATCTCGATTAAAAGGTTTGGATGAGTCCACTCTAGTAACAACTGTAGGATTGTTAGATTCCTTCAATTCCATGGCCTTGGTAATGAGTGCAGAACCATCTCCTCCTTGAGGTCCAAGCATAACACTTCAACATCTCTCTTCTGCACGTATAATAGCGATTGTCTCATTTAGAGACGGTAGGTCTTGTTTTCCCAAAATCTACACCCTTACAACATCAAATTCCATGTTTAAACTTGCCAAAAAATCATAAAACAATTTTTTTCCACAAAATGCTTCAAAATTGTTGCATCTTTACTGCAACGCATTTGGATACATTGATAATGATCCATCTCTTGCCACAAACTTTGTAAGAGACTCGAATATTCAGTGACGGATTAAGTCTCCTATTTAGTTGCTGAAGTTTACGTCCTAATCTAGTAGATTTGTGCAGCATAATTAACTTTGGAATAAGTCTGTCGAATAGCTTCCCAAATCTCTTTGGTAGTTCCGAAGAACATACATGTGTCACTAATCTCTGGCAGAATTGAGTTCCATAACCAGGATATTACCATGGAAATTTTGGACCGTCCTGTGAAGGATCAGTGCCCATTAAATGGCTCAATTTCCCTCCCCACTTTAGGAATGTGCGGACCAATTGTGACCACTTTAAATAGTTCTTCCCATTCAATCGGTATGTAGTTTGAATATTATGCAAATCTCCGAGTATAGCAGTGGCAGTATTCTCGACTGTAGAGCTGCTTATTTCAGCAGAACTGCTAGGTGATTCTGACATGATTGATTAGTTAAGACTAAGGAAAGGAGCAAGAAAATTTGAGTGATAAGGCTAGGACGTTGAGAGGGACAGTGGAGATGAGGTTCTCGGTTAGTATGACCAGAGAAAAGAAATAAGAGTTTTAGGAAAGAGCCAATAGCTCTGATAGCATGTCAACATTAGTAGAGAAAAATATTTCATTCTCATTAATACGTAGGTTACAGTCTATGTAGCACGGACACAGCAAAATGGAGCCGTGTCTGCATGTTGGATATGTGTCCTACATAGACACCCACTTGACGAGTGATGGACACGTGTCTGACACATGTCCGTACGTGTCGGAATTAAAAAATAATTTGTCAGCTTAGATATGTCTAGAGACGACTAGGACACGACTGGATTCAAAATCTCATTACAACATTTATGTTTTTTTTCTTTCACACATGTACTGTGTTGGTCTTTATACTTCATACCCTGCACACCGTTGGATCAACTAGTTTTGTTCTAAAAGAATAGTAAAAAAGAATTCAATTTCTACTTCCTTCCTAATCCAACCAGAAACAACATATCTCTGATTTTAGTTACTGTTTCATTTCTGGACCCTATACTTTTTCTATGTTTATCTTCTCTCGATTCTTCACTTTTTGTTCATCTTAAGGGGAAAGGGAGAGAGTGTTTGTGGTGGCGTGCTTCCTACTTATCCTCTAAAAGAAGGAGAATAATGAGTTTACTTTGATTGAGCTAGAAAGTAATCCAAATTCAACTTCGAGATTTGCAACTTCTTCTGTTCTTTCCACGCTAATCTGGGGTTTTGTGGAGGGTAAAACTACCGTTGCACGTTCCTTCTCTTGGGATTGTACACATATCAACGGTAAGCTTAAAGTTTGAAGCTTTTCTTAAACTTTTTTTTTCCTCTTTTTTGTTTCCTTTTTTTTTGTTAATTGTTCTATGGGTATTAATTGCTAATTTTAATTTTGTGTTCTTGTATATGACGCTTGGAGTAATTGTGTGCTTTCAGGGTATTCTCCTGAAAAGTTGGTATTTCTTTTTTCTTTTAATTTTCTCTTATTTCTGGGTTAAAGTTGGGACCTTGGAAAGTAATTGAATTCCACTTGAAATCAGCTTAATAACAAGACACTGATATTTCTCTCTCTGTTTATGATTGCTCTGTCATGTATTTGTGATTTACCTGGGTTTTCATTGTTGTTAGTATTCTGAATTTGTTTTGCAGACCCTCTTAGGGTGGCTAATCTTTTGATTACTAAACCATTCCTTCCTTTTATAGGTCAAGATCAAAATACATAAATGGCTACACTTGGTGATATTGGGGTTTCAGCTGGAATAAATCTTCTTAGCGCCTTCATTTTCCTACTAGCATTTGCAATCTTGAGGCTTCAACCTTTCAATGATAGGGTTTACTTCTCGAAATGGTATCTTAAGGGCTTAAGGAACAGCCCAACGCGGTCAGGAGCTTTTATCGGTAGGTTTGTTAATTTAGACTTCAGATCGTATTTGAGGTTTTTGAACTGGATGCCAGAAGCTCTGAAAATGCCAGAGCCTGAACTTATTGATCATGCGGGATTGGACTCTGCAGTTTACCTGCGAATTTATTTGTTAGGGTACGTGACAGTCTATTTTTATGCGTTTGTTTTATATGTAGCAGGTTTCTATATAGTCGTGGCCATCTTTTTCTTATTGGCTGTATTTATACCTAGTACTTAACCTGTAGACCTCTCGATTGATAAGATGCAAAATACAGGTTGTGCTTTCTTTTTTCAAATAATTGCAGTTCAGTTAACTTAGATGGAGGTTTTTGTACCATGAACAATAAATAATACTTAAGGTATTAAGTGGCGTTTGAATTCGCTGATATGTTATATTCTTAGGTCTCATTTGGTATGCAATAATGAAGGAATTGGAATAAAAAAGGAATGGAAATGGAAAATGAGAATTAGAATAGGAATGAAATTATTGATTATGCGTGTTTGGTGTCATATTAAACAAAGTTAATAGTTATGTTAACATTTGGTATTAAATATTAAAAATGATATAGTTATTAAATAATTTATTTGCACATAATTAATTAAAATATTTTATATTTATAAATAATAAATCAAAAAATTTAATGATTATAATATTATTAATTTTAAAATAGTTATGAATGATTTTTATGATAAGAATAAAAGTATCAATGAAACAAGATAAAATAATTATTAAAGAAATTAATATAAAAGATTGTAATATGTGATTGTGATGATAATGTGCTGATAAGGATCAATGTTTTGATAATATTATAATATTTTCATAATAACTTGATAATATTCTAATATTATCTTTTATCTCTTATTATTGATTTTTGATGCCAACTTATACCCACTCTCCTTAGGAATAAAAGTCCAGGATTGTTTAGGATTTATTTCAGTTCCTTATTTTATCTATTACCAGTAACCAAACAACTAAATGTTAGGGAATAAAGGTTGCATTCTTATTTCTACCTCTTTATTACTGGTCACCAAACAAGACCTCATTGTTTTGGTGATACCTTCCCTACACCTTAAACTGAATTGTCATTGTAATTCATCAATACTATTTCCTTCTTGAATAAGCTGTTTTTGGTGTTGAAGTTGCTTGGTTCACTGAATAGTTGTGTACATGTATAATGATATGCTGAGATCCTTACTGTAACTATTGCAGACTCAAGATATTCGTTCCAATAGCATTGCTTGCATGGGCTGTCCTAGTACCAGTTAATTTTACAAATCATACTTTAGAGCTAGCCAAGCTGAAAAATGTGACTTCTAGCGATATTGACAAGCTTTCAATTTCAAATATCCCACTTCACTCTCAAAGGTACGGACCATGCTTGCCTGTTAACCTGTACCTTTGTAATGTCTAACATCTGCTGAACTTCACATATTCAGATGCATTGGATCAAATAATTTTCCATGCAGTGCAACTTAGCAACTATTGCTTAATAGTCAGCCATATTCTCTAAGTCACATCCTTTGTATAATCTTTGGTTATTAAAAGTATCTTATTCATCATTTTAATTCTTGCATTGTAGATTCTGGACGCACATTGTAATGGCTTATGCCTTTACTTTTTGGACGCTTTATGTGCTACTAAAGGAATATGAGAAAGTTGCTTCAATGAGATTACAGTTTCTTGCATCAGAGAAACGTCGCCCCGATCAATTTACTGTAAGATAGAAATGTTCTTATTTGATAATGCTAGAAATGTTTTGCCCTTGATAAAAATGTATGTAAACCGTACTATGGTAGTTTGATCGTTTATATCAGTTACAGATGATGCTGTACTCTACTGCTGGAATTTGTTTATCACTTCTAATCTCAAAATGCTCCAGTTTCATCACTTCAAAATTTCAGAAACGTATGCAGGAACAGTTTTCTGATGTCATTACTCTTATATGGCATTTTGTGCCTTGGAATTTGATCTTTCAGGTTCTTGTTAGGAATGTACCTCCAGATCCAGATGAATCTGTTAGTGAGCTTGTGGAGCACTTTTTTCTGGTCAATCATCCAGATCATTATCTTACACATCAGGTATCTTCACATTTAAGCCAATATTTGTTGGAAATCCATTGTTGATTTATAAGTTCGTGAGAGTATGTCACACAGTTGTAGATTTGAATATTGGGAATGAACACTTGAAACATTAGATGTGTCATTTTGTGCGGGTAGCAGTATCTATCTGCATCACATTTTGCTAGATTCTCAACCATTATGACCCATACAGGTGCTTATTCTTGTGGATAATATGTTTCATATACATCCTTGGTTTATTTCAAGAGGCTTATTTTTGCTATTTTCAATTTGAGATCATATTTATTTGTGGAGTGTGTGCGGCATTACTAAGAACATAGGTAAATCATGTGTTAGAAAGGGGGTTTATATGTTCTTAGATGTCAGACTGATGTGGCATTGCCTTAATTTCCTTGCTTCTAATTTGTGGTTACATTAATTTCTTCTGAGATTTTCTCCAAAATTGTGCAAATTTTTTCTCATTTTGGAATAAAGAATTTATTCCTCTTGGAGTTTCTATTATTTCAAGTAATGGGGAAAAGGAAGGATAGATCTTTAGCAAATTTCAAAAGTCCACTTAGGTTGTCTAGTACGAGTATGTTGGCATGATGAGGTGGGTACTTTTGTGCTGTTACCTTTTTCCATCTTTGTTACTTGGGGCTCTCTTAAATTTTCAGGTGGTTTATGATGCAAACAAATTGGCCAAAATGGTCAAGAAGAAGAAAAGTCTGCAGAATTGGCTGGACTACTATCAACTCAAGTATGATAGGAATCAATCACAGAGGCCTATTATGAAGGTAATCATGTGTCTGGAATATCTTTTGAAAAATGCTTATGCATCTGGAAGTGCCTGTTTTAAGTTCTTTCATCTCAACTACTAGCAATGTATTTACCTTCCCCATTCTTTCAGACTGGTTTTCTTGGACTTATGGGAGAAAAAGTAGACGCAATAGACCATCACATATCAGAGATTGACAAGATATCAAAAGAAGTAAGTTCCTCTTGAAGATTTCCTCATTTGCATTCCCTTGACTTGGTATTTTTGAACCAATGTTACCATTTTGTTATTAAATGGGAAGCTCCGAGTGATGCTATTGGAATATCTTTTTGACGATACTCTACTCACATACCTGGACCTGTTTCAATAACAGTGACTTCTACACATACCTAAACTCTTCCTGACATATGTGTGCAACTGGCACCATAAGGATTGGACACGAAGATAGAGTCTCTGTTTCCTCTAGGATACAGTGAAGAGTTTTGTGTAGTACTGTTCAATTTATGCGAAACCAAAATTCTCATTTTATTGTGCTCAGATAAGCACATGTTGAAGTTAGTCAAGTCAAGACATGTTATTACCAAGGAAGAAAGCTTGACTTGGTTACTTCGTGTTGCACGCTCATCTCTCAATAACGAGTTGATGCATTTAGTGCCGCCTTCTTTTCTGATTGACTATGTGCACTCGAGATCTAATCTTAGTGATGGATGGTCTGCTATTTGTTCAGATTGCAGCAGAGAGGGAAAGGGTTGAGAAGGATCCGAGTTTCATTATGCCAGCGGCATTTGTGTCATTTAAAACACGATGGGGTTCTGCAGTCTGCGCACAAACCCAGCAATCAAGAGATCCAACTTTGTGGTTAACAGAGTGGGCTCCAGAACCACGTGATGTGTATTGGCAAAACTTGGCCATTCCATACGTGTCACTCTCAGTTAGGAGACTGATAATGTCAGTGACATTCTTTTTCCTGACCTTCTTTTTCATGATCCCAATTGCGTTTGTTCAGTCTCTTGCAACTATTGAGGGAATTGAGAAAGCCGCCCCCTTTCTAAGGCCCATTATTGAAAAGTTAGTGCTCTTTCATTGTCTGGCTTCTATTGTTAGTCATATTATGATATATTTGTAAGTTACTAATTGCTTTCATTTTCCCCGTTTCCTATTTGTTATATAGGAAATTTATCAAATCGGTCATCCAAGGTTTTCTTCCAGGGATTGCACTCAAGCTTTTTCTCATCTTCCTGCCAACAATTTTGATGATCATGGCTAAATTTGAAGGCTTCACATCCCTGTCGGCTCTAGAAAGGAGAGCAGCAACAAAATATTACATTTTCAACATAGTAAATGTATTCTTTGGGAGCATAATCACTGGAAGCGCATTTGAGCAGCTTAATTATTTCATAAAGCAATCTGCCAATGAGTACGTCAATCAAACTAATGGGCTATGCAATCTCGTTCTACGACAACCCTTCTTGCTGTCACTTAAGGGAATTTGATGGGCATTGGGTTTAGCAGTATATGAAAGCTTAGTTTTATATTTCTTAAGCTCCTCTGTTTGTGACTTTACATGTTATAATGTTCTGTTCATAGTTGGAACAATTTGATATGATCAACCTTGTGCGTTTGCATGTGGTATCTCTACATATTGTGCTGAGTGGCCTTACGTGTATGTGCAGTTGAGTTGTTGTTCTGTATTTGTACATGTTGCAGTATTCCGAAGATGATTGGCGTAGCTATTCCTATGAAAGCAACTTTCTTCGTAACCTATATAATGGTTGATGGATGGGCTGGAATAGCTGCAGAAATTTTAATGTTGAAACCTCTGATAATCTACCACTTAAAGAATTTCTTTTTGGTGAAGACTGAAAAGGATAGGGAGGAGGCCATGGATCCTGGGAGTATTGGTTTCAACACTGGAGAACCTCAAATACAGTTCTATTTTCTTTTAGGGCTTGTATATGCGACAGTGACACCTGCCCTCCTGCCCTTCATATTAATATTCTTTGGCTTTGCCTTCTTGGTGTACCGGCATCAGGTAAAACATTCTTTTTTTTTTTTTCTGGAAATGTTCAATTGTGCAGATGCTTTTGTGTTGATTGATGCAGAGTAAAAGACAATTGATGAAGATTTAGGATTTCTTTAAATTAGCTTCTTTTTCTGGTTGAAGACTTATTTGGTTTGGTTCTCAAGTTCTTTTTCCTGATTAAGTTTGTTGGCTACCTTTTCTATGTAGTGTAGCTTTTCCTTATAAATACTTGATGCAGAGTTTGGAGTATCTAAGCAGAGATTCCTATTGCTTTATCTCTCTGATTGTTCTTCTGATCACTAATTGTGTCTTTTCTCTTCGTTTCTCTCCCTTCCCCCTGCCCTCCTCTATTCTGTTCACTTCCCCTATTTCTCTTTAGTGCTGGAAATTTAAATCATTAAGAACCTGCAATTTGAGTCGAACTTGGTAGATATGCTAGGGAAAATTCAGCTGGTGGAAGTATCTGGCAGCAATGAGTCTTTCTTAGTTGTTTGTTTTGGCCCTTCATAGAATTATGACATTTCAGTACTCTAGCCGTTTCCTAGTAATGAATAAAACAGCAATACCCACGCATTGATTTTTAATGCTTTAAGGTAACATTGCAACTGAAGAAATCGCTACACTAGATATATGTCATTAGCAGCTGAATATGGCGTCTTAGGAGAGCCCATGTGTCTAGGTCATTGGGGTACTCTTTTCAGGGAATTTATTTAATGTAGATGGAATTAAAAGTTTTTATTAAAATCCTGATCATAAGGATATTACTTTTAGACGGCATTTGGACAACAAGATTTGCAGTCCTTGTATACAAAACGTAAATTCAGATGCTACATTGCATTAAGAAGGGATATGAAGAAGTTAAGAGTTTTCTTTCCATGTATCCTGCATTTCAGTGTGAATAATATTTGTTTGATTTTTATTGGACGACTTTTGGTTATTTTCTTTCTGCAAGTTAATGCTTTTTTCTTCTTAATTGCAGATCATCAACGTTTATAACCAAGAATATGAAAGTGCTGCAGCTTTCTGGCCTGCTGTCCATTTCCGTGTTATTATAGCATTGCTAATCTCTCAGGTGGTTATGATAGGACTATTGAGTACCAAACAAGCTGCTCAGTCAACCCCATTTCTACTTGTTCTACCCATAATCACTATATGGTTTCATCTGTTCTGTAAAGGCCGTTATGAACCTGCATTTGTTAGATATCCATTGCAGGTAAAAATTGTACCATGCTCGTATAGTTTTGGCTGGTGGTTTTTTTCTCACCATTTCTTATTTTTCGTATTCGTATTTCCCGATAACACAGCCAAAGTTGGTGGTTGTGGTTCTGCTTGGTTATTTACAATCTGGTATATTCTGGTCATTTCAGGAAGCAATGATGAAAGATACTCTAGAACGTGCAAAGGAGCCACGTTTTAATCTCAAATCCTACCTTCAATATGCATATGTGCACCCAGTTTTCAGGAGTTGTGATGATGATGATGATGATGATGATGATGGTGGTGAGTATATATATCGGAAGTTAGAAACTGAGAGTGTACTAGTACCCACAAAACGCCAATCAAGAAAGAATACTCCAGTTCCCAGCAAGATCAGTGGTGCATCCAATCCATCTTTGCTAGAAGAAGTTGTCAAAGAACAGGAGCATTGACCTCTCAATGCAGCATCAGTTCCATGTCAATGTAAATTTGGCACTGGGTAGTGCTGAGTGTTGTAAGTATAGACAGGTGAAAGTTGTTCAATGTATAGTTAAGGGCCAAAAACCAGTAATTTGGAAACAGTTTTAGTTGGAAACATTTTATCATCAAATGAATTGGTTTTGCATCAGCTCAAAGGCCGGCTGATAAAGAACTTTTATTATTTGATAAACCCAGAGTGAATTAAAGACAACCAAATCCACAGGAATCATAGGCAGGTGTAAAGCCTTGAGTACAAGCAGGTTCTTTAATCCTTTCTAACGGAAGGCTTATTCATTTGAAGTTAATTACTCGTTGAACATCTACTTTCTACATTTATTTGCTTCGAAAGAAGCTAACGGGGTGTTGTTTCTATTTTTATTTTTGATTTTTGTTTTTGTTTTCAAATTCAGTAAAAAAAATTTTGTTTGTTTGAGTTTTTAGTTCTTGTTTTTAGATTTGATTTGTTCCGGTTTTTAAAAATTACGAGAATAATAAAAGGTAGTTTTTGTTTCCTATTTTTGTTTTTTTATAATTTGATTTA
>JANZLD010000006.1:34322620-34340374 GCA_026413575.1 Erythroxylum carthagenense | reverse complement strand
ATGAACAAAAGCAACACAACCAAACACTTTGTGAGGTAGTTGATTAAGAAAGGGAACCAAGGGATAGGTTTCAAGTAGTTTCTGTAAAGGTGTAAGGAAATCCAATGTTTTTGAAGGCATTCGATTTATTAGATAAGCAGAAGTAAGAATAGCCTGCCCCTAAAAATAGTTTGGAACATTTGTAGTGAGCATAATAGACTTTGCAACCTTAAGTAAATGCCTTTTTCCTCTCAGATACATAATTTTGTTGTGGTGTATTGACACATGAAGTTTGGTGTATAATGCCATTGGTGATAAAAAATTGATCAAAAGCTTGACTTAGGTATTCTTTCCCACTGTCAGTTCTAAAAATCTAAATTTTGGCACAGAATTGATTCAGTATAAAGCAGTAAAAGTCCTTAAAAATTTGAAAAACTTCTGCTTTATCTCTTATGAGATATACCCAAGTCAATCTCGTATGGTCATCTATGAAAGTTACAAACCATTTGGCATTTTTCTTAGTTTTAATCCTTGATGGCCCCTAGACATCACTATGTATGATAGAAAAAGGTTTAGTGGGTTCATAAGCATAGGGTAAGTAGGAATTTTGTGTGTGTTTAGAGAGTTGGCAAAATTCATACTTAAAAGATGAATCCTTATTATTGAAAAAAGTTGGATGGAATTGTTTCGTGTAAGATAAACTAGGGTAACCTAACCTGTAGTGTCAAAGAGCAATATCATTATTGGATGACAGAGTAGCATTTGCGTTACTCCCATTCGAGCTGCCAATGTAATATAATCCATCATACTCCCTAGCACTGCAAATCTTCTTCCCTGACTCCAAATCCTAGAAAACACACCCATTAGAGTAAAAGTTAGCTGTGCAATTATGCTCTTTAGTAAGTTTCTTCACAGACAGCAAGTTGCAATCCAGACTAGGTACATAAAGAACATTAGTTAAGACTTAATAGTTCCTATTCCTTCAACCTTAAGAACCTGTCCATTTGCTACCTTGACAGTTCTATGACCTTGACAAGTCTGAATATCAACAAATAAAGATTTATCACAGGTCATATGGACATTTGCCCATGAATCAACAATCCAAATGCAACGATTTAGGGTTTTAACACCTAAAAGAGTGTGTGTGTTACCTATATTCACCATATGACTCGTAGATACAACCTTTTCAGCTTTTAGATCATACTTGCTCAGAATTTTTCTAAGTAACTCGACCTACTCCTTGCTCACTGGTACGTTTTCACCTTCTGCCTTGTCATTACCAGCAGTTGCATAGCTTTTGCTCTCTGTTTTTGTTCTGTTTCTCAAAAGGAGTGCATGTGTTACCAGTATTCACCATATGACTCGTAGATACAACCTTTTCAGCTTTTAGATCATATTTGCTCAGAATTTTTCTAAGTAACTCGACCTCCTCCTTGCTTACTGGTACATTTTCACCTTCTGCCTTGTCATTACCAGCACCTGCATAGCTTGTGCTCTCTGGTTTTGTTCTGTTTCTCAGATTGGGCGGCTTTCCAGTAATTATCTTTGGCATGCCCAATTTTCTGACAGTGTTCACACCAAAGCTTACTTGATTTTTTCTTTGATTCTGGTCCAATAGTTCTCTTGACAGCCATAATTGAGGATTCAGGAACTCCATTGTTGTTTAGAGTCCCATTAATCAGTTATCTCCTGCTTTCTTCACACTTAACAAGATTGACTGCTCCCATGACTATTGGAAGAGGATTGGTAGCCATGATTCTGCCACAAACATCATCATAAACTGAGTTAAGCCTGCAGAAACTCATACACTCATTCCCATCCCACAATCCTCCTATAGCAAGTCAAATCTTCATTGCACATCCATTCATGAGGATCATAAAGATCCAATTGTTGACATAGCTTCACCAATGCTGTGTAATATTGAGTCACTGTCTTCTCTCCTTGCTTGGTCTCTCTCAAAAACTCTTAATTTGGAACAAAGCAACAGTATTTTCAATAGTAGCATAAGTTTGTTTGGCATTTTCCTAGATTTTTTTTTCATATGTAGCCAAGACAAACTACTTGCTGACTTCCAGGGTCATTCATAACAAGGTTGTTTTCAACCATCCAAGTCTGGTACTTTGGGTCTGACGGGTCGAACACAGCAGGTGGTGCTGTGCTTGAGTATTTTTCCTTCCGTCTCCCTCTTCTGAACATGAGCACCAAGTGGGACCATGGTAGATAATTATTCTTGACTATGTTGGTTTGGGAGTTATCGACATTGTTTAGGATGGGTTTGATGCTGGTGGAGCCACACCAGACGAGCTAGCGGCAGAGATCTCCTCTGACTCGATCTGCATGGCTCTAATCGACCCAAAAAAAATCATTCCCCGAGTGTTCTACAAAGCTCTGATACCATGAACGAAAATGGGGAATAATATTATGATATTTTGAATAGAAAATATACAGCCATATATAGGCCATTACAAGTAGCAATTTAAATCTAGAAAGTTATCTAAAGCTATCTAATATAATCCCTTAATTTCAGGGATTTCAAACTTATTCTATCTTAACTATTTACAGCCTATCTATATCTCAATATAATGTATTTATAGCTGTTTGGTATCTTGACAGGAATCTTAGTCATAATATTCCACTGACAAGAAGAATCAGAATTATCCTTGGCGGTGTGTTTGTTTAACTCTTTATAATCTATGCGTAAGGGTTAAAGTTATGTCGGATGAAACCTTGCTTCATTAATTCTTGCATTGAGTGTTCAATTGCATCTTTTTGCGCTCCTGATAAAGATGAGGTCTAATGTTAATTGCCTTGACTACCTCCTCCAGATCAATTTTGTGATCTTGCTTTTTGTTCAGTGGCAATTGATCAAACTTCTTGAAGATGGTTCCAAATTTGGCTAGTACTCCATTAAGTTCAACTAAGATACTGGTTGATCCGATTCCATGTTTACTTGTCGAAGCTGACATTCAATAGGATACATCAATTGCAACATATATTATCGAGCACATTTAAAACGTTAATGCCCCTTATTGAAGTCTCTTAGAAATTTCTTGTTAATGTGACTAATTATCTCTTTCAGTTGAATGTCATGGTTTGATTTTTGAAGTTGCATAAGATATCGTTTAAGTTAATCTCTAAGAACCGTATCACATCTTCCTAATGCAATGATCCAAGGGATTTATGGTGAACTTCATCCCCTGCATACTCTATGTGAAATTCAGGTAACATTGGTGACATTCTTTTACAAGGCCTTCAGCCATAGTTTTTTGAAATGGTTCTATTTCTTTGATCACAAAATTACTTTCCTTAATTACTAACACATCTATGAAATCTCGAGTAATTCTGTTATCGATTAAGATATGTATTGGCTTCTTCTGAAGGACCCCCATGGCTCATCTTCTCGGATTCGTCTTCATCGCCTGTGACACATTTGGAATTGTTTGCTCTGTATTTTCATCAACCACTGTCCTGTATTAAGCCCTCCTCCATCTACCATTTATAAATAAAATTGTTTTTTCTTACAATTATGCCCCAACATGTGTCTGTCATTATATTAGACCTTCGAACATTTCTCATCAAAATACTGCTAACAGCTCTTGGTATTCTTGTGTTTTGGACATAAATCATTTAGCAGCCTCCAGGTGTAGGTAAAATTCCATCCACCTTGTTATTGGTCCTTGGGGTGGTTAAGAGTTGATTCACTTCTTGAGTTACATATTATATGGGATGATTTGATTCCTCCTTTGAATTGATGCAGATTAATGTTGGGTGTTACCTGTCTCTTACTTGCGAACATGTGTGCTTGTTGGAGATTCTGGGAGTCAAGCTTCATTTGTAGTTCAAACTTTGATTTCAACTCCTTTAAGAAGAAACCCATTAGATAATTCTCAGTTGAAGATAGTTGTTAGGTTAACGACCAAATTTTACAGACTAATCTTGCACTGTACCCTCTTGTTTAAACTCTCGAGTCCCCTACGGGGTCCTAAAATATTTCGTCACCAAACGTCTGGTTAAGAATAGTTATAAATTCCCCTCAGTCTACTAGATCATGCCTCATTTTGTTTTTCAAATACAACCGGTACTATTCCTCTAAATGCACAGCTGCCATTGTCACTTTCTGATTATTGGGGCTATGATTCAGCACAAAAGATTGTTTACATTTGTATAATCATCCCCTCACTCACACCTTTGCACACCGGAAAGTCAACTCTGCTAAGACTAGTGTGTACCTTGTATCCATCATTCTCAAGATGAGCTTTAGTTATAGTACCCAAATTTTCCTTGCCCCTGCTATCAAGCCACTGTCCTTTCCAAATCGCTATTGACTCATTTCTCTTACTTGTTTATCTGTTTGATTTTGATTCTTCAGCAATAATTTTTCGTTTTGAGTTTGTAATACGATGAAATTCCCAACTTTTTCTCCAACTTGTGCAACTCCAATCCTCTAGTTCCTTCTGCCATCAATGCCAACTGCTGGGGTTCGATGTCTCTGAGACCAAATATTAGTACTAGTTCAACTTGATTAGGAATTAACTAGCAACATTCCGAAAACAGTAAAGAAGAAAGAACACAGAGAAGAAAGAGAGTCATTAGAGGATTCCAAAACAGGGAAAAGAAGAGGAAGAGAAAACAATTCTGTTATGACATATCCTTCCCTATCCGTTATTCAACAGCTACAGAGTAATAAACTAAATCAAGAAAAAGAACTGCAGCCACATGTTTGAGTTTGTTACTTGAAACTGTGGGTTTTTGCTTCTTGTAAGTTTCATGTGTGATGTCGTCTGCTTTATTTATTCTTGTTACCATTGTGATTTCCTGGCGTCTTCTACCATTCATTTCTCTGCAACAGTGTACACAGGTATTTCGTCTGTCTGAAGACCTACATTTGTAGATATAAAGACCATGACTTATCTTATTAGACTATGCTGTCTAAAGTCCCTCTTTATAGGAGGAGAAAATATACCTATTCTGTAACAGTTTCTTTTACTTTGTAAAACAATATTCTAATGTTAATAATTTCACAATTAATTTTAATTTTGATAAATCTTATATTTATTACATTAGTTTAGTTGCTCTGAAGTTTTGCAGGCTTGTGCACATTTGTTGACTACTATGCTGGGCATCCGATTAACTGTAAATGAGTGACAATTTCTTATAATTTGCTACTCAAATCACTCTATATGTAAAATGTAAATACAGATTGACAGCATGGATGCCCTGTTTGAAGCACAGTTCTCTCCACTTGCTGACACGGGACGTTATCTGAGCAAATGTGGTAAATGCTTGAGGTACATGAAGTACATTTCTTCGCAACCATCACGACTGTACTGTGGAACATGTGAGGAGGTTTATTATCTTCCTCAAAGAGGCGCAATCAAGGTAATGTTTCTCCATCTGAGCAAAGCGCCCAGGGACCAAAACTTTTTCTTGGACTAGTTTCTCAGATCTATTAGTCCTATTCATGACTTGTACGAGTTTTTCTTATCTAGCCAGCTGTTGACCATGTGCAGCTTTACAAGGAATTAACCTGTCCTTTGGATAATTTTGAGTTGTTGATTTTCTCAATGGCTGGTCCAGAAGGCAAGTCATTTCCTCTCTGTCCATTTTGCTATAATAGCCCTCCCTTTGAAGGTATAGAGATGGTTTTTGGTGCTAAAACGGCCAGTGGTTCTGGTAAATTGGGGAAAGGGGCAGGCATGCCATGCTTTCTCTGTCCGCATCCAACATGTCAACATTCGATGATTGCTCAAGGGGTTTGTGCTTGCCCCGAATGCAATGGAACGCTTGTTTTGGATCCAGTAAGTGCTCCGAAATGGAGGCTATATTGTAACATGTGCAATTGCCTTGTCCTACTGCCTCAAGGTGCTCATCGAATTGCAACAACACGGGATCAGTGTCCTGAATGTGACTCAAAAATCATAGAAGTGGACTTCAATAAGAACCATACACCATTGCCTGATGGAGCTACTTTCTATACTGGTTGCATTCTTTGTGACCATTTGCTTCATTCACTTGTGGAGGTGAAGCATGGTAAATCATTTTTTAAGCGCCTAGGCAGCAGAGGAAGGGGAAGAGCAGGAAGAGGTGCATATAGGGGTAAGGGTTGGGGTTTTGGTAAGTAGTAGATCCTAAAATCCGCCTTCGATATTTTTCAATTTACTCCCAGTTATTCTATAAGGCTAACTGATGAAGCTTGTTGTTGGACAGCTTACACATTTTCAATGCTTTTTATTTACTGATAAATTGACCCTTGATATTTGTTCGTGTTTGATAAATATAGATCTGGGCATTTTTTGTTCTCGCATGTTGAGAATGAGACATCAGTCACTCTCGCTATTCTTTTTTTTTTTTTTCCATATTTTGCTACGAAATTTGCATATGCCCCTTTTTCCAGAATTTATTTTTTTTTAAATGTTAAACCAAAGTCTGAGAAAGAATCATACGGTACATAAATGGTTTTCAATGTTTACATTTTTATAAATTAATGTAAGTTACAATGTTTTATACAATGATAATATTTTCATGTGTTTTGTTAATAGGGACAAAAATTAAAAAGAATGTTCATAGCATTGTATGGATACAATAAGAAACATTTTGTTCAAACATATCTAGTTTTTGAAATAGATGGAAATGGTAGAAATTCAACCGTCTCAAAACTTCCCAAAGTTGTCGTTAGAGGCTTTGGAATTTCTAAAACTCTCAAATATGCCTAGCCTGTGTTGATTTATTGCTTTAAAAAATGTTTTGTTTCTCTCGATTGGGCCTTGGGCCGGATTGTAAAGCCTACTCTCAAAACCTCCAAATTCATCTTTCAAACTTCCAAGTCTCCCTCAATTCAATAATATGTTAGAATTGTAGGATTAATCAACATATACTTCATTTTTAAGCTAACATTCACATATATGCTATTTAGGTTGAGGTGTGGCAATGAGTTAGGTTACATGACTCTATTGTTTACCTATCTCAGTCCCATCCTTGTAAGGTATGACTTGAGTTTAGTGCAAATCTTAATTTGAATTCAAACTCGATCAGCTTTTGAAATACTTGAAATTTGTTTATAACTTATGTTGACCCAATTTGTCCTATTAATTTCTCTGTCATCTTCATCATTTTCTCCAATCAAATCTAGAGATTCTTGAATAATTTTTAGGGTCTTTGGGTTAAGTCTAGTGCAACAAACTCCCATAGTGTTCTTGGATTTGCCATTTTTTTCTTCGAATTCAAATACTTGTTCTACTTCCATAGTTGTTCTTGCTTCCCTTCATAACTTCTGCAATGTCCTTTCGATCTTCGAATCAAGTTGCCCAGGTTCTCCAAGAGGAGATTTCGTCATTACCATACACTAACACTAACAAACGTTTAAAAATTAACAAATAAGGAAAAGACACTTGCCAGCTATCCTTCTAGTTGTTTCTAGAGGTAAGGGGTGGCACTTGCCAGCTATCCTTCTAGTTGTTTATGTGTGTGCAGTTTATGTCAGTGCGATCTTTGTGTTGTGCATGTCAGTTGTGGGTTGTTTATGTGGGTTGAATCACAGAGTATCCATTCCTAGACGAGGTTGGTTGCTATGTCCGTAAGAGTCTATGTTCCCCTGTTTCTCGGTTGGAAAGGCCTTGTTTTCATGAACATTCTGGTAACTGGGGTAATTGGGATCTAGATCAAGACCAAGTTTTGTGCTTGTGTTTGGTCTGAGAACGATCAAGAGCACCAATTTTTGTCACGTTTTTAGAAGACGACTTTAAGCGGCTAGATGCTCTTTTCTTGTCGGTAAGGGATTTCGGTGTAGTTGCTTCTACACGTTTCTTTGTTCCATACTCGCAGTGGGTCACCGCCCGGCAAACAATGCACGACTACAGGCCAAGCAAACGAAGAACGTACAGCTGCGTTGCGTAAGGTTTGAGTCGTATCCGCCAGAAGATTTCTCGAGCCTCCTGACAACTTTTGCCGTTTTCCATGCGAAACTTTCAATCCTTTTCCTATTGCGAATCGAACCGTTGGTCTCTTGGCTTTTTTTTTAAGTGGTTTTTATCGATTTTGGTGCTTCACTCTTCAACCAACAAGCCTTCCCCCTCTTTAAAATCCCACCTTCCGTATATTTTGACCATTTGCTCTAATATTGCCTTAATATTATATTTTCTCTGCCAATTTTTCTTTTTTGGCAAGTATGGTTTTAACTTCTTTGACCTCATTTGCAAGCACATTTCAGTAGGTCTTAGTATACTTTACAGGCTTTTATGCGCTTTTACGATTTGGCTTTTGTTTTTAGCATTATCTCCTTTTTTGTTATTTTTATAGTATTATTAAAACTTTAGTTGTATATATTTATATATTGTATCCTTATTTTTATTTTTTGGAACTTATTATTTTATAATTTGTGTAAATTTTATCTACTTAATATTTTACTGTAATAGTTGTGCCTTTTTTCTTTGTACCATGCATCACTCTTATTATTATCTCATTTGCATGTGGGTCTACTGGAAATAGCCTCTCTACTATGTAGGGGTAAGGCTGCGTACTATCAGATCTCCTCAGACCCTGCTTCATTGCGGGACTTTAAACTGGGTGATGATGATGATGATGATAAAAATAATGAATATGTGTGAAACTCGGTTTTCGGATCAATAGGTTTTTATAGGAGCAAAACCCACGACCCTATAGCTCTTAATAGGTGATTTTAATTGTATGATCTCATCTCATAGGTTTTAAGTTTTAGGAAAAAACTGACATATAGGAGTGAAGACTTAATCAATCTCATAAAGAACCTTAAGCTGGTAGGTTTGAGACATATTGGTAGAAATTATTTAGATGTCCATTTTCCCTCTTAGTTTTCCCATATTTTGTAACCATCTCACCTTTGATCACACTCCCATAATTATTTAAGTAAAGACAACTAACAGAGAATGAGAGCCCCATTCAAATTGTTCAATCTCTATTGAAACACCCAATTTCAATGAAGAAATTATTAAAGGTCTAAGATCCGAATTAATTGGTTCCCAAACTTTCATATGTTTATAAAAGTTAAAAGCCATAAATTCAAAATTATACTCATCTAGAGAATGAATTTGAATACTCTACATCTAAAGAAAGATGAGCTCTTAATTCCCTAAACTGGTGTCAAGATTATTTGGCTCTCAGTCCTACTGATCCTACCCTCAAACTTCATTAAGTAGCTACATTAAGACATTATGTAATCGAGAAACAAAAAATGTCTTAGTTAAGAGATTGATGTAGGAATGCAAAATTCTTCTATAATGTCATTGAACCTGGAAGGAATAGAAACAAGAGTCTCCCTACAAACTGTTTTTATGAATAAAAATGATTGAAGAACCTTACCTATAAACACTTTTAAGATCTAATGGTATTGAATTGGACATGGAACTTCTACCTGATGACCTTAAAGCTTGTCTAGCTAATACTTTTCCCCTTCAGATCGCACCTAATCTGATTATGAATGTTTCCAAAGATGAAAATAAAGAAACCATATTCATTCTCAATTTGGATAAAGTTCTCAATTTGGATGGCTTCAATGTATATTTTTTTTCCAAAGCATATGGGAACTGACAGGTGACATGGTTACTAAATCAGTGTTAGAATTCTTTAGTAGTAGTCATACACTAATTAAGCCGAACCAAATTCATATACGTCTCATCTCCAAAGTATCCAATCCCTCCGCTTGCATGATTATAGACCCATTGCCTACTTCAATGTGATTTATAAGGTAATTTCAAAGATCCTTACTAACAAACTCAAGAAAGTGATGCCTTAAATCCCTTTATCAAAGTGCATATATACATAGAAGAAGTATTAGTGATAATATCTTTCTTAAGAGCTCTACAAGAGTTACTACACTAAGCAAGTAATTAGGAGTTATGCTTTAAAGATAGATTCCAAAAAATATTTGAACTCCTTAAACTAGAAATTTTTTTATCTCTATACAAACTAATGGCTTTCCCTGTAGGTTCATTAATTGGATAATGAATTGCATTACTTCTATCTCTTTCTTAATTTTAGTGAATGGGGAGCTAGTAAGAGTCTTTAGAGCTACTCAAGGATTGAGTTAGGGAGGTAAACAAAGTTGAATATATCTAAGGAACCAAGGTTCAAATTTCATCACAAATGCAACAAGCTAGGTACTTTTAGCCTCTTGTTTATAAATGAACTGTTATTATTTTTCAATTAGATCGTGATCTTCTATTAAAATCTTTGGAGATTTTTAAATCCATCTCAAGTTTGGTGTTTAACTTAAATAAAAGCTCATTATTTCTATCAGATGGTGCCAATACGATATATGTCTATTAGCAGCCTCTAAAGGCCTTAAACATCAAGAATTCCTTTTAAATCAGGGTTTTTATTATAACAAAAAATTCACCTCTCATTGACCCCATTCATAAGAATCTAAGTAGTTGGTGTAACAAGACATTTTCATACAAAGGAAAGCTTTAGTTGGTAATCTTTGTCCTAAGCAATCTTTATACTTAGTACTGCTCTCATTTGTTACTCCCAAAAGAAATAATGATAAATATTGATAGAATGTTTAAAGACTTTCTACAAAGTGGAATTGGCAGTAAGATATTGGTTCCTAAGATAAGATGGTCATATATTTGTTTTCCTACAGAAAATGGTGGCTTAAGAATTATTTCAATTCATCTTATGAATAAAGTCTTACTTGCTAAGAAGTTATGAAGACTATGCATAGATAAAGCAGTTCTATGGTTTAGATGGATTCACCTTTATCTCTTAAATGAGGAAAGCATTTAGACTGTTAAGGCAAAGTCTAACACTTCTTGGTCTTTGAAATAGGAGTTATTTGCAAGATATTTGGTGCAATTATCTATTCCCCCACACTTATCTTTTAACCGTCCTTAAATCGTCAAAATCAAAATCACAAATCAAAACTTTTATTCATTTAAAATATTTTCTAAGAATACATTTCAAAACCTAAAACAATAACTTAACATTCAAAGCTTCTAATCATGATCAATCAACATTCATCACCTTTAGAAACTAAGTTATCTAGAGGTAGACTTAGACAAAAGGTGTTTAAACAATATATTTCCATGGGTACACTCAAACACCATTCACAATCATAAAGTCCATAACTTTGCATATCATTTCATTTCTCCACCACCAAAAGTCACATGCATAATTATGAATCAAAGGACTTTTCTAGGGTTGTAATGTGGGTAAGGGTAAGGTGGGATGTATTTTAGGTAAAGTAGCATAAAATACATCAAGCTATTGAAGCAAAAGCAACACTCAATGACATATCAAATGCACAAGTTAACATTTATTCAAAACTGGGTGCCGTCAACCATGAAAAATACAACAACTATTTTTCACAACTCATTTAGCTCTCACATCATAAGCCATATTAACATAACATAAAAAGTGCTCTATTCAAAACAACATCCGCCTCATATGTAATATATTCAAACACCTAATCGATATAACTTAAGGAGGATAACATTAATTAACAACTTTTTACAACAATTGTATTTCCTCCTTGATACTTTTATTCAAACTCACTTTTTTCTTTTCTTTTCTTTCTTTCTTTTTTTTTTCAAAAATAAAAGTGATAGAAGCTACATCAACATAGGATTCATAACATGGAATTTTAACAAATATAACTAACCCATATGTTTGCATACCCACACACTTAAGCCTTTGTATAATCACATTCATCAAGAATTAACAAAATGCTTCAGTAGCTTTAAGACTTTGGTAGGTCATTTGCTTAGGTGCATGTTTATACAAAAGAAAAGGCCAATAAACCTCAAAGGGGATTAGCAAAGAAAAATTCACATAAATGGGTAGGTTATTTGGCTAATGTAGCTCGTAATCAATAAAGAATGCCTAATCATTTCCATAAAAATGCATGTGATAAAAATGTGGTCTCAAATAGAAAATCAATGCAAAGTAAGGATGTATATGACAAGAAGATCACACATAACAAAATACAGTGAGACTGATATAAATGCGTCAGTCTAATATGACTCAAAACCTTACTATTTTTTGCCTACCACTAGTCACTGCTCTTCTAAGAATATGCACATTAACCAACTATAAGGGCAAAAGTATATGCTAAGATTGTTATGAACTTTTCTAGTCAATTCACACTTTAATTATGACTAAATAATCTTTAAAGAAATATAATTTTTTTATTTTGTTTATTTGATTTTGAAAACCGCCTCAGTCATATAAACAACAATTAAGCTAAAAAACATGCATAAAACTAAGATCCCCACCCCCACAACTTAAAACTTACATTGTCCCCAATGTAACATCAAATGCAGGAAATGGAGCATTTAACAAAAATAACAATTACGAAAATGTAAAGAAACAGAAATTGACTTCCCTTAGGTTGCCTCTTAAGTAGCGCCTTTCCTTATCATCATTGGCTCGACCTCCAGTTGTGTGCATCAAATGACACCAGTCACATCCTCCAGCATCAACAACTCCAAATTCCCCGTTTGGAAGCCTTTATAATGTAACATACCACTCCTATAGAGCATATGCCCGACATACTGAAGGATATTCGAGAACATACCCTACGAGAATGGCACGTTAAGACAATCAAATCAATTCATTTCACATTTTAAACCATCACACATATCATAAAACATTCTAATAATCATTTTGTTCCATCTTTATTCACAAATATATAAAATCTCAAATGTAATTACATTTCTAAAATTCACATGTACATGGTTAGAGCAATTCGATGCCAAAAATGCCCACAACAACATCATAAGGACCCATAAGCACTTGTTATTGTACAAATTCATATGTCAACTAGTTTTTTATAATTTAGAAACTAACAAGTGTTCAACATAGGAACTCTTCATGTTGTGGTGCATAGATCATAGCATTCCAGTGTGCACCTCCACACATATGTTGAATGTTATTGTTGTGACTCTCGCAAGAGGGGCAATAATTTAGGTGTGGGGTATCTAGTTTATACCATTGCTGTGTATTATGGTGTGGACTGTAGTGGTTTAATTGTCCATCTCCCAGACTTGCTAAATCATCATCATCATCATCTATGGCATGCTAAAATCCTTAAGTCCCATAACATGGAACTCTGGGATATCACCCGAAAGATGCATGTAAAGATCGGGGCTAGTCAGGTGAGTTCGAGTACGACACCACCATAGCAGACAGAAGAGGACTCGACTAGTGAAGAATCCAAGGAGGAAGAAGAAATAGAAGAACCAGTAGCTGAAGCAACAAGGTAGGCAATAAAAAAGTGTTTATTAATGTTAATAAATTACTATTCTACTGGCCTTCGAGTTATGAATAGAGCTAGTAGCCAGTTAATAATATGATGTAGCTGAGTAACTGGATTGAAGCGCATCAAAAATATATGCCTCCATGTCAAAAGGTTATAATGACGTTTCAACCAAGCAGCTTAATAAATAAATAACTTAGTAAAGTAACCAGATCAACAATCATCACCAATGTTTTCCTAAAAGACTAGATCCTTGTTTAAATGAATTTTAAAAAGTGTTTTCTAATAAAAACCTACCGAACTTCTAATAGCTTGATTTTTCATGAAAACATATTTAGGAGTAGTTACAAAGTTTGAATGACCAAAGAATTATTAATGTGTGTGTGCAATTGAAAAGGGTAGATAAATTAACACTTGGATCTGGATTAATATGAATATTTAGTTCAAAGCCGTTAGTCACAAATTTTGTTTGTTAATGATTTGATATGACTTGAATGATTGTGTTTTAAATTAAATTTATTTCATAAATCCGAACCCATTATCTCATTAGTGCATTATGATTTGTGTGTTTGTTGTTTGCTTAGGCACAAGCAAATATTTAAGTATGGGGATGTTGATAAGTGTGAATTACATCATATTTTAAGGATTAGTTTGATATGTATTTAATCATTAATTTGATCGTTTAATATGTGTTTAGGTTAGAATTGTGTTAGTTTGTTGATTATTTAAGTGTTTTACGAGTTAGTACAAGTCTTTGAGCTTAATTATTATGTTTTTAAGATACCTTGATGTTTTTGTTAGTGTTTCAAGGTCAACATCGAAGAAGAGAGAAGTTTCGAAGACATTGGAGTTGAAACAATGGCCTACAATTATGGCATAATAGGCCACGATCGTCGCAGAAACACTGGAGTTGGCTGGACCATGATCGTGACAGAAAGCTCGGATGTGGTTTGCATCGGCCAAATGTGCAAACACTCATAAACGTCAAGTTTAAAGGAATTTTTGGACCTTTTTGACTCCAGAAAAACCCTAGGGCTACTCAGAACACAAAAGGTATTTAAAGAATAAGATAAAGGAGAAGAAGGAGCTTTTGATATCAGTCACTTTTCAGAAAAACCCTAGAGAGAATTGTTGAGAGATAGAGAAAGAGAAGAATTAAGAGAGAATTGGAGAAGAAACCAACTAGACGTACTTCCCAGAATAGGAGTTTCACGACGTCGCTACCTCCCGTTATCCATTTAAATTTGTATTTTCTATTATTTTCAATTTTATTATTGTATATAATTGGAATAATAGTTGATGATAGGATTTTTGGATGTTGATGTTGTTTCTAAACTCACCTTCGGAGTTTTATCTTAGATTTAATGAAATTTTATTGTTTGTGTTTTATTGGATATATTGTGATTTAATTTGTGCAATTGAATAATTCGGTGATAAACTGAGTGGGTGAATCGAGTGAAAATTTATTAAATTGGGCTAACGAGAGTTAGGAAATTTAATAAAACAATAATTAAATCAAATCGGTATATTATGCGAAGAGAGATTTTGTAATAGTTTTCGATAGTATATTAGACAACTTCAGATCTAATCAGAGTTTTGGATAGGTTGTTACTTGAGAAATTGTAACTTCCATAATCTAATTAGGGTTTGTAAACTAGGGTTAATGGTTATAACTCGAGAGATAATAAGCAACCCTAGGATCATCTAAAACTAATAATCCAAAAATTCATAATCGATTAGGTTAGCGTTAAAGATTAGTAAAATTCCCTTTTTTTCAATTGGTAGTTCCTTAGGTTAATTCTTGAGTGTGGATTGCAATTGCTAATTTGTTATATTTTCGTGATTGATTCTTGAATTGAATTGAATTACTTGATTGAATTGCTTTCTTATTTTAGTTTCATTACATTTAAGTTTCTGCGATTTACTTTAGCCTTAGATTTAGGATTAGATTATCCCTCCTCATGGGATCGACACCTTAGGTACTACACGAATGACCTATGTACTTGCGGATTATCTAGGTTAATCAATTAAAACTTACACGCATAAAAAAAACTACAATCAATGGATACTGTTCCATTCACACACCCACCATTAATGGATAGAAACTCATTCGGGAGTAACAAAGCGATAGAGAGAGAAGAGTGAAACAGAGAAAGGAAATAGAGTGAGTCGGGAAGAAGAGTAAAACAGCAAAGAGGCGGAAGCTTGGGAGAGGTCGAAAGCTAGAACTGTAGCTGAATCCCATTCAACTTGAGTGAACATTCATCTAGGTGAGAAGCTGGAGCAGAAGGCGAGAGCCAAAGTCGAAAACTTGAGAGGAACTGGAGGTCTCTATAACTCTTCATCTAATGATTTGTTTGCCTATTCTATTCCCCAATTGCTGCTTTGTTTCTTTCATTTTGTTGTTTGTTATTAACTGACTTGTACTCTTATTAGTTTAGCCAAATGTTATTTGTTTTCTTTTGATAGCCATTCATTATTCAATGTTTTATTATTGCTTCACTACTTTTGTTGATAGTAATATATGATTAAAGTGTTTAATGATGATGAATGTTGTGATATCCGTGGTGGGTTGATCTCTTTTCTTGAGAATCAATGTAGCTATTTAGTTGCATATGCATGATTGGGTTACAAATTTTTTGTCTTATTTATTGTTGTAGTTTCTAAACTGAATGGATGTAATAGAATGGCCAAACTTTACATCATTTTAGTATTAAATGAAGATTCAAGAGTTGAAGTTTAATAAGGATCGAGAAACTATGAACACTTAGGTTAAGAACTATAAATATATTAACTTAAGTGGTAATTAGTTGTCGAGATTTCATAATTAATTCGTATAAAAACTTGTTGAATAGGAAAGTTAGACTAGTTCATTAATCGAATTGATTTAGAACCCAACTTTTAATTTTAGCAAGACAAAAATCCAATCATTTTCCCTTAATCATACATAGGAGATTAAATTAGTGAAATTAAATATTAAGAGTTTTTCCTCTTCAATTAATGTATTTTTCTTTGCTACCAACTGATTCTATCAACTTTTCAATTTAATTTCATAATTTTCTTTAAAAGCTTTCACTCAATAATCAGGGTAAAATGTCTAAAACTGCATTGTTTTTTTATTTTTATGTTTAATTCAATCTTAATTTAAGTTGACCAATTTTATCTCCACAGGAGACGACCTTGGGTTATCAACTACAACTATCTCGTATACTTACGAATAGGATAACCTAGGTCTTTTTAGAACTTTTTGGGCATAATATATTTGCATAATTTGGTAATAAACCGAGAGAGTGAACTGGATAAAAATGATTAGATCGAGTTAATGAGAGTTAGGTGATCTAATTGACCACACAATCAATCTAGTAGGTTATTATATAGAGAGAGATCCCGTGTAAAACCTGATTTTTTATTAGAGTGCTTAAGATCTAATTAGAATTGCAGGTCTTTTATTAATTGAGAGATTGCAAATCTCATAATTTAATTAGGGTTAATGAATTAGGGTACGTGATTATAACTCTAGAAAGAGTAATCCCCCCTATAATAGTCTAGAATTGACACCACAATAATGCGTAATTGACTAGATTAGCATTGATGATAAGAAAAATCCCCTCTTTCATAATTTGGTAACTCTTCTTGGTTAATTCCTTTTATGACTTTTGTGTTGCTCAATTTCAATATCTTTTGTGTTAAACTTACGAATTAAATTCTTGATAATCACTTTCCTATATGTACTTTTCTTTGTAATTTTTATTTTCATTTTATTAATTTTTTAGCCTTAAATAACAGAGGATTAGATTAGTTACCTTCCTCATAGGATGACCCTTCACATACTACAAATCATGACCCGTGCACTTATGGTAAGTTAAAGGTTATAAATCGTAAAGCTTGCAAAGCGATGAACAATGTTCTTATTCTAGTTTTATTTAGATGGATTACATTGATCTTTATTCTCAAGCAAACCAGAATCAGCTTTAGAATATGTTTATTCGAGTAGCCAAACAAGCTTTATTCTAGTTATAAGATAGTTTTATCTATGATGCCAAAAAGCCTTATTCTAGGTTAAGAAATCATTTATTCCTAACCTAGAATAACCCTAAACTTAAAGCCAAACACACTCATTTGCCACAGGAGAAGTTGTCGTGGGCCAGTCAACCAGCCGCAAGCTCCTGCCACCATTTCCATGATGTTGGTTTTTTCCTCGCTAATGTTGATGTAAGCTCCCATGACACATCTGCAACCCCAACAATGTAACACCCCACTCCCGACGGGAAAGGTAAAATCATAATTTAGCAAAGGATGAGAGTGATTGAGACTACTTAGGATTGTTCATGTATACCGGTATTTGTGAACAGTGAATTTTTGCACATGAAAAATAATTGTACATGCATTCATGACATTCCCGGTATTGTGCCTAAATGGGATTGAAGGATTGGAAACTTAGTGAGGTAAGACTATGTTTTAAGCTTTCATTTATGCATTTAATGAATAAATTGGTTGTTAGATGCATTGATTGGTATGTATTGGTTATTATCTATGATTTATGATGC
>JANZLD010000006.1:34279618-34316390 GCA_026413575.1 Erythroxylum carthagenense | reverse complement strand
ATGGTTGGCAATCAATAATAGATTGCAAACCATGGAAAGATTGAAGACAATATATTAAGGAACTTAATAAGTAAGCTATAAGTAAGCTTTGCCTTGAGATTCATGAGCATCTTTTTTTGCAACCCTCACAAGTTTTGGTGCCAAGCTTAGACGATGTGCATAATTCCTTACTTTGCTCAAATTTGGTCTCGATTATTTAATTAGGCCGAACATGTACAGAAAGGTGACCTAACCATATTGAAGTTGTTCCTCAGATATGGACTCAGAGAAGAATATAAGGATTTTTGGAAATTAGCATACGAACATCCACGACTTCCCATTATGCACCTTGAAGTGGATAAACAATCATATAATTTCAAAAGAGATCTTTGAGAATATGAGCAATGAATTTGCTTCCAGTTGGAGGGTATTCCATCATCATGTCATCACATTCACAGAGGATAACTTTTCTTTCCTTCCTTTCTTTGTTTCTTATTCATCATGATCTTTACTAATTAAAGGAATTCTAAACTTTCATGCTTCAGGATTGCTTTCAAGATTTTACAACTCTCAATGACTGTTGTCGTGAGTGTACAATTAAGGTAAATCATCATCTTTTTAAGTCTCACGGTGGTTTACCATTGCTATTCAGTTTCCAGATTGTGTTAACGATCTTACACCCCAAAAACATTATAGTTCTTCTGCACACTCATATGTTTGATTTCTGCGATTACTTTTTAAACCATTTTTGGTTGCCTCAGAGTTTTATGATATGGAGATGTATACTTCCTTGCATGATCTTTTTTCTTTTAAAAAATTGGATTTCTAAAATTGAAAATACAAGTCCATGTATACTAATACGAGTTGTTTTAGGTTAAAGTTATTTTTTAAGTTAAAATATATTTACGAAGCAACTCTTGCGTCCATGAACAAATAAGAATTAAGGAATCGTTTAATTTAACTTCTACTTTTTTATTGTAGTTTTTTTTTGTTTTATTTCTTGTTCTTAGTTTTCTTTTTTCAAATAAAAAAAATATTAGATTATTAATGTGTAATAATTACGTATTAGATCAAACTTAAATTTAAATTCTTTAATTAATTGATTAATAAATTTTTATTTTAATATCCTATATAATATTTTATTATCAATTATCAGTGAAAATTATCATATTATATTTGTTTGATTAATTAATTTTTATTTATAAATTTATATTTATTTTTAATTTTATTTAAAATTTATATATTTTAAAGATATTTTAAATTTAAATTGTATTTTTTCATATCATTTTATTTTTGAAATATAATATTTAAATTATTTATAAAGTTTAATTAAATTATTCATAATTACTATTAGTAATTAATTAAATATATAACATTGAATTAAATTACTCATGATTCTTAATTAATTAAATAATATATGTTTAATTGATAGTAAATCATATTATTAAAAAATAGAGACGAAAAACAAGAACTAATTTTTATAAGATACAAAAATGGGAAGAAAAAAATTCACACAAATGAACTTTTTGATTGAATTTAAAAATAAACGAACAAAATTTAAGTTTTGAGTAACTTGGGAAGTATGGTTATTGAAAAGCCGAAGTATAGCGAAAATAACTACATGAACTGAACTCAATTCAGCTCAGATTTCGTGTGCTTTCCATGTTATTGCTCATTGAGACCCTTTGTCCATATAAAAGTGAATCTGATTAAAGCCACTAAGTTAATCTGCTCCTTCCTAAATATAATATTGATTCTTTCCTTCTGGATCATATATACTATTTTTATGCTTCTTTCCGTGTTTTTTTCCCCCTCGTTGTATTTTTATTTGATATCAATGATATATCTTCCTTCCATTCAATAGGTAAATCCCATTTCTCTATCCACTAACTATACGACCATAACTCATCTTACAGTGGAGCTATCGGCAGCTATCTTTGTAGAATTGACCTCCGTGGTTTCAACTGATATGAATTAGCATGTCCCTTCATATACAAGGTTGAAATGGATATGAAAAAAGAAGAAACACAGAAACAGACTGCATTCCCCCGACCACATCAGCAGTAACAGGATTTAGTTGGATATCATATGATCACTAAATGGGAGCTGTAAAGAAACGAACATAGCACCAGCTGCTACCATTTGTCACTCTCATAATCAATGGAAGATAAATTTGCCACCTTAAAGCATCTCGGACAAAAATACCAATTTTCTATTAATTAGTCCACCCTTTGATTGCATTAAAAGCTCGACACTGTTTTATGTCTTTACTTCGACAAAACATGCAGTGTGCCAGAAATTTTTGCAGCAAGGGACCGCTTGGTTTTCAATTCTCTAGCCTAAATCGTTTGCAAAATTTCCCTGGCAATAAGATGTACTTAATTGCTATCCCATAAAAACAAGAGAATAAATATAGAATTTACGTTTCAATGAGGAAAAAGCAGTGCTGTTAGTTTGGAAAAATACATGCACCAGGAGCATACTTTAAACAAGAGAAAGATACCTAGAATGGGGTTGAAGAAGAAATCAAGAAAGTTTGAGAATGCAGTAACAAGAACCTCTGAAAATTGAACTGCAATACATATATAACTTTTCAGGGAGACTAAGATACTTCCAAAATGGAATGCAGAAAACCTGTGGTTGGATGCTGTTACAGATTATAGAAATCTTATAGATATTACATACATATTGTTGGCTTAATCATAGGATTAAGATCCCTTAATTACAGGGATTACATTCCCTAATTAGTAGTGATATACCTGTATATATTTGTACCTATTCTATACATAATGAATTGAGAAAGACAATACCTTGTCCTCTTTAAGTTTACACAGTATCCAAGCTCTTGGTTTTTGGCTCTTTCTTCTTCCTCAATTTTTGCTTGAAGTTCTGCCCAGGAGAGTAATATGATCCGTTTTTTGGTTCACCACTCACTGGCAAGCCAACTCCTAAAGTCCGACCGTCGAAAGCTCTACGCATGCGTCACACGCACAAGTCAAAATTTTCGGCCTCCCTCCCACATTTCGCGAGTCTTGGCATGTACAACAGCGCCTCAACCTCTAGCCAAGATATTCCGCATCCTTCCTATCTAAGCCCTGGAAGGTTCTTTGTGCTGCAACTCTCCAGCTCAATTTGTTTTATCCTTGCCACTATTTGTTCCTTTGTTCTTATTACTGGGCTTCTCATTAGATACTATCACAAAATATTATCCCTTGGTGATTCTGCTAGTCCCTTGGTTTATCACGTGGCTTTGTTTTACTAGGGCTTCTCATTTGGTGATCCACACTATTAATTGTTTGGTTTGGTCCTCCACATTTTTCAGATTTACCTACCAAGCGATTTTGACATATCTATCTAGACATATTTGATTTATTTTAATATGGTTGATGAGCATAAATCAATTGTAGGCGAAGTTATTCTAATGATGTCAGATCACTGAATATTAACTGACAGGTCCTAACTACCTAGACCGAAGACAATTAGGATTCACTTGCTCAGCATTTCCAAAGATGACCACCTTACAGATAATCTATCGATTGATGCTACAGGGAAGGAATGGTTGCAAGATGATGCTAAATTGTTCTTGCAAATAATTCGATAGACGCTGAAGTAGTTGGCATGATTAATCATTGTAAGTTCGTTAAGGAATTAATGGATTATCTAAAGTTTTTGTATTTGAAGAACGAGAATACTTCTCATATTAACGAGGTCCATAAGAGTTTTTATCAGGTTGAACAATATGATCAGTTTTTTCAAACCTATTTTATGAATTCCAAAAAAAGGTATATGAAGAACTGGATGTCCTGTTACCTTTTAATTTTGATATCAAAGCACAACAAACTCAACAGGAGAAAATGACAGTTATGAGTTTATTCGATAGGCCTCAAGTCTCAATTTGATATAGTAAAGTCCCAGATCCTCTCTCGTGTGAAAATTTCCTCTCCACAAGAAGCCTTCACTAGAGTTCTTCACCAGACAATAGTGTTATTGTTCCTCCATGTGTTTAGGCTTGTAGTTCCCTTATCAGTTGCAACAATGGAAGGCCTTCTAATCGGCATCAGAATAAAGGAGGCAGTATAGTGGTTTGGGAAAAGCATAATCATGGTACAAGAAGAGTTGAGTGTCACTGCTGTCATGAGCTAGGGCATATCAAGTGCACATATCCAAAGCTCCAAAGCTGCAAAATAAGTCTCGAAAATCTCACTCAACTCGTATTGCAGTTGTTTCTAACACACCTGTCACATCATCAGAACAAACAGTCTTAGTCTCCCAGATGAATTTGTCAAATTCTGTCAATACCAAGAAGCTGTTGAGCTCCTCTAAATCAGTATTAGCTGAGACAAATAATCCCCATAAGTGCCTCCTTTCCTCCTCGGACACTCAGTGGGTCATTGATTCTGGTGTAATAAGCATATGACAAGTAATCTTAATCTTTTTATCACCTTTAAACCCCACAACTCCCCTTCCAAAGTCATTTTGACAAATAGTTCTACCTCAACTCTTGGTTCTAGAATTGCTCATCCTACTCCTTTACTTTTACTATCATATGCTTTAGGCCTACTGTTAGACCCCTAAGTCTGAGATAGCGGAATCGTGCGGGCATTGGCAAGCCTTGACCAGTGCGCGACACGTGAAACAATGAAACAAGGCAAACACTTGCGAGGAAGCAAGGAGAAAAAGGGGCAATGTCAAGCGTTGGCATGCATTAGTGCACATTGGTGAAAATTTTCGACAAAATGCAAGATTTGGATGTAAGACCAAAAGAAGGCTTTAGATGGACATCGAGTGAAAGGTTAGCTGGATCACACGCATGATAGGAATATGCGAGAGTTTTAAGGTGACTTAGCAAGTAGATCAAGCATGGTGCGAGTTTTGGGAGAGTTTCGGATCTTGTATGAGCTGAGTTGACTAAAGCTAAGTTCTTGATGAACTAAGAAATTAGTATCTGCTTAAGTGGAAGGACGATGGCTAATGGAGTTGGCATGAATAAGCATTGGACATATCAGTGTAGGCTTGGATGGCTCATCATCAACAGATAGAGATAAGATCTTAGATGATGTGGCGAATAAAATCACAGTGTATGAACATCAGCTCTAAGAGATAAAACTCATGTGGAAGGATCATCTAAAGATAGAGATCTTCGTGGATATGGATAATCATTCCTAGATAGTGTAATCTTTTATCTTGTTATTATGATGTAGTTTCATCCTATAAGATAGATTCCTAATTCGAAAGGGTTGCCATCTATTAGTTAATATGATATAATCTGATAAGGATAAGATAGTATAAGATTGTGATCTTAGCTAGTAGAGTTCTGTTAGGATTCTAACTTAGTCATCTAGAGGTGCTTATAAATAACTCATTTGAACCTTGCTCTTCTCCAAAGAAGGAAGTATGTGAGAGATACTCGGAAACAATGAGGTTGGGAGACAAGAAATTGAGAGAGTATTCCTTTGTATACTTTGAGAGAAGTAATGAAGGTTGGCTTTTTAGTTGTATCTCTTTCTTGTGTTCTTTTGTTTCCATAATTATTTACTTCTTTCCTGGTCTTCTTGCAAGGGTGTGAGAGTGAAACAATGCGAAGGCCGTGAGGCGTTCGAGAACAAGTAGGTTGGTCGACAATCATAAAACAAGGCTATATCTTGCTTTGATAGAGCTAAGTGAAATTGTCATGCAAAAGCATTAACGCATCTTGTGGGATAAGTTGGTGCTTGAAGGAAAACCTTTGTAACACCTACCATGGTTTGCCTTTAATTTAATATTTGTTGGCAAAATTACTCCAGCTTTAAATTGTTGTCGAATTTTTTTTCGAATTATTGTTGTTTCAAAATCTTATGATGAAGATTATTAGTAGTGGACATGTATCAAGAGGTCTCTATGTCTTAGATATTCCTAAGTATGTGCCTAGACCTATTGCTTGCTTTAAGATCTTAACTCCTTTTGAAGCACACTATTGATTAGGTCATCCTTCTATGTTTCATCACGATCACAACCAATCTAAAGTCCCGCAACAAAGCAAGGTCTGATAGTACGCAACCTTACCCCTACATAGGCCATCCTTCTATGTTTATGTTAAAGAAACCATGTCCAGAGTTTTAAAATGTGTCGTCATTAGATTGTGAATCATGTTAGTTTGCAAAATATCACCGTTTGCTTTCTATTTCTCGAGTCAACAAAAGAGCTAGCTTTCCTTTTGAGCTAGTTCGTACCGATGTTGGGGTCCAGGTCCTATTGTAGCTAAAGTTGAGTTTCAGTATGTTGTTACCTTTATTTATGACTTTTCTCGAATGACTTGGCTTTACTTAAGGAAGAAACTTTATCAGTTGTTTTCTCATTTCACCAGTTTATGTGCTGAAATTAAAACACCGTTTTTACTAATACCAAAGAATATCTTTTTTATATTTTCAGACTTACATGCTTAAAACACATTCTTTACTAGACATTTTGGGTTGACGCACCATCTCAAAATGGTAAGAAAAAACAGACATCTCCTTGACATAGCTAGGGCACTTATACTCCAAACACGTTCCCAAATATTTTTGGGCTGACACAGTTTCAAAAACTTGTTTTTTGATCAACTACATGTCATCATCTATCTTTTATAGTAAGATTCCTTATCATATCCTCTTTCTTACAAAACCCTTGTTTCCCATTGAGCCTCGTATATTTGCGACCACGTGTTTTGTCCATGATGTTTATCCCAAGTTTATAAATGTGTTGTTTCTTGGTACTCTTTATCTTCAAAAAGGTATCGATGTTAATGTCCCAGTCTTAATAAATAGCTTGTGGCTGTTGATACTAAGTTTATAAAATATCTTCCCTTCTTTCTTGCTTCTTCACATATTTCTTATAGTCAGTGAGAGAATGATGATTTGTTGGTATATCAAATCACCCAACAATCACTCGATGTTGCTTCCACACTTGCTATTTCAGGACCGTCACCACCTCCACATCCACCAATTCTACATGTCTATTCCCGACAATGAGATGTTCTTGATACATGTCCAACACCAATTCCTTCTTCACCATCAGATTCCGTAACCACTAATCTAGACCTTCTAATTGCTCTCTGTAAAGGTAACTGACAATGCACTTACCCAATTTAATCTTTTGTTTCTTACCATTTGTCATCTTATTCGTGCTCTTTTATTACCTCTCTTGATGATGTATCTCTTTCCAAAATTGTTAATGAGTCCTTGTCTCATCCTGATTAGTGCACAATGATGCTAGAGGAGATAAATGCTCTTGACGCTAGTGGTACTTAGAACTTAATGCATTTAGCCACTAAAAAAACGGGTACCAACTCTAAGTGGGTCTTTGTTCTCAAAGTTAATCCTAATGGCTCAATGGCTTGACTTAAAACTTGCGTTGTTGCTAAAGGCTTTGACAAACTTATGGTGTGGGCTACTCTAATACTTTCTCTCTTGTGGGTAAATTAACACCTATTCATTTACTTATACATCAATTGGATATTAAAAATGTCCTCTTACATGGAGACTTACAAAAGGAGGTTTACAAGGAGCAACTACTTAGGTTTATTGCTTAAGGAGAGTACGAATAAGTGTGCCACCTTCAGAGATCTCTATATAGTTTGAAATAGAGCCCTCGTGCTTGGTTTGACAAATTTAGTTAAGCAATTGAATGGTTTGAAATGAGCAAGAGCAAACCTGACCATTCAATCTTATACAAACATTATAAAAATGGCACTATCGTTCTTGTTGTGTAGGTGAATGATATTGTTATTACTAGTAGTGACATCACAGGAATTTCATCTTTGAAAATATTTTTTCACAGCCAACTTCAAACAAAGGGTTTTGGGGCATCAAAGTACTTCTTGAGAGTTGAGATGACAAGGAATAAGAAAGGTATCTTCTTATCTCAAAGTAAATATGTGGTTAAATTGTTGTCCAAGACTAGGAAATTAGGTGTTAAACCACATAGTGCTCCTATGCCACTTAATATGTAACTCATAAAAGATGAGATTTGTTTGAAGATCCTCATAAATATAAGAATTTGGGTGGGAAACTGAATTATCTTACGATCGAGCTTTGGGCTGAACTTGGACTTTTGGTAAAAAAATTCGAACTTTGGACAAGGCTCAGGCTCAGCTGTTCGAGTCTGGTCTAGCCCGAAACCCAAATATATCAAGTAAAATAACCTCATTTTGTATAAAACAATGCCGTTTTCAATTTTTAAATTTAAAAATTAATCATACTTGGATTGGGCCCCAGCTTGGGCTCCAAACTCGAGCCCGAACAAAAACTTTAGGTTATGGGCTCGAGCTTGGGAGAGCCCAAGTAAGGTCCAGACCAATGCCAAGCCTAAATTCATTGGTGATTAGTTAGTATATTCAATTCTTTTAACGCCCTTTTTGGCCATAATATCTTAAATATTCTACTTCTACACTACTTGCAACCACATTTTGTTTATTACTTATCATACAACTAGATTACCTAAGTATAGGTGTAATATTTTGATGTAGATCTTCTATCTATAGTTGAACACGCTCATTATGCATTATTATAAGCCTTAATGTTTTTGTTGTAAGGCCTTTTGAAAGAATTGACCTTTTAGTGAACTTTTAGATCTACTCCATCAAGATGTTTCTCATAGTCATAGAGTTAGTGCAAGAATTCACTTACCATTCTTATAGCAAATGTGATACTTGGCCATGTATGTGCTATCACTATATTTTTAATTTGGTTCAATTGGAAAGTGTGCAGATCAGCAACCACTGAATCTAGTTTCTTTGAGAAGGCCGAGAACATATTTTCTTGTATCAAGTAACTTTCATTACTAGAAAGAATCTTAAAGACCCTAAATCCTTGATCTCAAACTCTAATGGAAAGAGATTTCATCAATGGGTTTATCTTAGGCAAGTTATCCCCTAAGAGGAATGTGTCATCATCATATACAATTAACATAACCATAGTCCTATTCATCATCTTACATAGTATGTTTAGCTTGTCCTTCAGTATAATGTCAATTTTTAACAATTGACTAAATTTCTTAAAACAAGCCCTTAGTGATTGCTTCAGCCCATACAAAGGTTTCTTCAATTCACACACAGTCAAACTAAATTTTGCTATTAAAGCAGAGGTGCACGTCTGAATTTCCATTACGGAAAGTACTTTTTGCTTCTAATTGTTTAATACTTTTCACATCAAGATGTTTAAGAGGCCAATCAAAGTTTGCTGCAATTGACAAGACCCTTAATCTGTTTTAACTTTGCCACAAGTGTAGGTCTCTAGGTAATCAATGTCATAATAAGTTAATCCTTCAGCGACAAACCTAACTTTACACCTTTCAAGTGATCCAGCTTATAAACACCCATTTGAACCTTGATACCTTGATTGTACCATCAACAAACCCTAGCATACATTTTGACCCTAGCACACATATTGCCCCTAAATTAATAAACAAATTCCACATTGGAATTGAAAAAGAAATGGAACGGTCTATATATGAGAAGGATTCATAATCCAATTCTATAAGGTTTTGGGTTAAGATACGGACCTCCTTGTATATAAGCCAATCTTCCTAAAATAAAAAATAATTACCAAAGATAACATGATATCAAGCTGGTTAAGAAGCTCATATCCAAGTAACAAAATCATTTAACAAAAAAGAAGTTTGATAGAACAAGATGCTAGAGTGAATTGTACTCATAAATGAAAAATAAGATACGAGTCTGAGGTTGAACTACAAAACTTGTTCAAGTAAGATACTCGGTTTGCATAATGATGCTCAAATGACGTCAAAAATAAGGAGTCAAAATGTCCGATGTGGGAGGGAGTGTTAAAATGGTTAACAAATCCCACATCCAAACTAACAAAGAGATGGAGTGGTCTATATGTGAAAAAGAATTCATAACTGAATGCCTTTATATTTTGGGTTAAGATATAGACCTCCTTATACATAAATTACTCCTAAAATAAAAATAATTATAAATTTCACAATGTTCTAAATGAAAATATGGAACATTTAGTTTAGCGTTTCATTCTAATATCGACTATCACAAACTAAATACAAATTGGAGCATCGATCTATCTATTCATACGTAGACACCTTTACACAGGGTAATGATACTGAAATATTAAAAAGTATATACAAAACAATTCACGAGCAAGTACCTTGTTTAGTCTAGAAGTAGTGATCTCCCGCACATGTATGTTTCCTATTCGATATGAAATAGAAAAAATAAATGGGCTGCAAATGTCACAAACTTCATATCAAATGAAGTCACCATAATGGAAAGATCAAACCGAATAGAAGGCATGACAAGCATGGAGAAAGTAGCCTATATGATGAATCCTCTTTTCATTACAATGACAAAAGGTAAAAGTTTCTTAAAATAAGTACACATCATGGTCAACCAGGAGCAAAACATTTGCATCCAGGTACTGGACAGCCTTAGAAAAAGATATTCTATCACATTATAGTACCAACATAAACAAACTTTTAGAATATAACTTCTAATCTTAGGAAGAAACATAAATGTTTAGTCAATACGTACTTTATAAATGAATACATCAATCAATTGGGTGTTTATCGGTCTGGCGTGATGTATAGTGGGCAGAAAGCAAAAGTAGAGAAAGGAAAGCACTTGCAACAAAGATTGCATCAAACCACCGGTGATAGAAGTCAAACTGAATATCTCCACCTAACACATCTGTTATAATCAACCTGCCAAGATACAAACAGCTCAGCCAAAATGATGTCTGTAAGACTCATAATAGATGATAAAAGAAGCTATGGATTAAAAAATAAAAAGGAGATAAAAAATCAATATAAGCATAAAGGAATGAATAAGACACGGGTTTCAAGAAAATTCAGTTTAAACAAAGATTGAAAGATACGAAGTGCGAATATACTAAAGTTGAAAAATTAAGAATCTGACCTATATAAAGGAAATTTTAAAACATGTTTCAGAAGGTTTGCACTACCTATTATATTTTGGACAGTCTGAACATGCAAAAGATAAAGGTTGCAGTTTTATAAGTGGCAAGCAAGTTATTCGAAAACAACTCTAAATTTTCTATTTCTTCGGGTTTTTTTTTTTGAAAATAGTCCCATTTTTTGCAACTGAACATGCTCGAAACTTTTTGAGGAAAATCATAACCTCTTTCCGAATTACCATATTATGCCTAAAACAAATATACGTCCAACATACTGACTACAGGCATTAACAAGTACATACTAATTTCATACTAATGGACTACAAAAAGACCACAACCTGTCAATAACATTGGATGGACAAAGAATTAAGCCTTTAATCATGTCACCGTTTAAGCCTTATGGCAAAATTAACAGGTGATGCAATCACAAGCGCAATTTGAAGACATATGGTCAACTTTCAAAAAGAACACCAATAGTGATATATATTCTATTAGTGTTTATTAAGTATAGAAACCACAGTCAAATTTGTCTTTTGAAATTCTTATAATAGTAGAACAAATTTTGTATATCATTATAGAGTAACAATATATTTTCAAGTAGTATCGAAAGTCCTTTATGTTATAAAAATGTTCATATGTAAAATGCATAACAATAACTAATAGTAATAACAATAGTACAAAATACAAAATTTCTAACTCTCAATGAAACCTTTCATGCCAAAAATAGGTAAAGATCAATCATTAATGTGTAAATTTTAGTCGGCCAACTTTACAACTTTGAGAAAATGTACATTGGAGAATTTTCTTGGCTTTACTGTAGTGGTCAATCACATGACAGTGCTTCATGCAATAATAACAACACTAAAGTAGTATGACAAAAAATAGTTTCACATGTCCGTTGAACATATAAATTGTCAGAAATTTATCCAAATCACAAGAGATTCTTTTTAATTGTGAAGCACGATTGGCTAACATGGTGTCAGCAAATAGAATAAAGAAATCCACGATGATATGACATTGCAATGAAGTCATCATACCGGTATTCATTTGCTAGGCTCTTTCTTATCAAAAGAATGGAAGACACAAAGTACATTCCCATTATTTCTGATAAGAAAAGTACAACGTTGCTTGACGATCCACTCCCAACTCTGGAAACAGCAAAGAAGAACTGCATACAACAAAAAATCAAATCGAAACCTAAGGGCCATTTCACTTACCGTCTTCTTTCTATGTTATTTTAACAGTATTAAAACATTCCATTGACAAGAGATTATGAACAGGAGAACATATCTTAAAGAACTCGCTTGGGATAACTTCTTGAGTTCTTAACTTGTGAGTTTTATATGAACCAAGAACTTCCAAAAACCACAAATGAGTTACCGATAAGCTGCTCATCAACATTGGTCCTTATCTACAGTATTGCCAGTATCTAGGACTAGCGAGGCTAATAGATTGTTTCCAAGACATTCTTCTTGATCAATAAGGTCTAAATTACAAGCAAAAACAAATAGACTTTCAATGCACATATTGGCCATTGAAATGTTACCTTCATTAAGTTTGTCAAGAACCCCCGAACTGATATGACGATCAATACCCCAATAAATAATAGGGAGATGTACTGGAAAAGGAAGTAAAATGTAACACAACTATCAGCAATTCATCATTATTACAGAAGAGTTCATAATGAATTGAAAATTAACCGTGCAAGCTCAGATTCAAGCATGTGGAGACACTCCTCGATTAAATTAAGCAGACTTGATATATCTTAAAACAAACAAATAAGAACATCATGATGAGTACACTGTATTTTAATTGCATGCTCCAGACATGCAAACTAGAAACTTTTTGGACCAGCAATGATTAAGATTGATTCATATTGCTTCATACATGAGAAATTATATGGAAACAATTAACAACTTGTCTTCAGAACAAAAAGGAATTGACTTACTTCAATATACATAAAAACAAATCAGTGTCCCCTGGATATATATACCACAAAGCCATATCAAAGAAAGATGGGGTTGCCTATTTTCAAAAAGAAAACAAAATTCCAATTTTCAGCACTATGAATTTCTTACTTATGTTCTTTTTCCTCTTGAAAAGAAGTCTAAACTAACTTTACCTGGAATCCAAATATAAAAAAACATCTGGAAATCTAGAGATTTACAAGATATTCAATCCTCACAGAATTTAACAGTTTAAAACATACAGAGTAGATAGGAATAAGACGCGCCGAAATGTTAGAGGTAGGAAAAAATGAAAGCAGAGATTGAAATATGGATAAGCATAAATTAATGTTTAATAACCACTCAACAAGTAATTGCAACTGACCTGTGACAGTAATGCAGCATCGATTCCTATATCAAAAAACTGTAAGAATATGCTAATAGTCATTGTCACAGGATCAACTGAGCCAGCCTGTGAAAGATCAGATTGTTAGTTGAGTAAGACAACTAATGTAAGTGCATAATCTCTCACAAAGTTGAACACTTGAAAAGTAAACAGCAAGAAACAAAGTCGGTACCTCTTTGAAAATAACACTTTGTAGAGACTGCATGAGACAAATTAGGGTAATTAATAATATGACAATTCACATATAGAACCCAAAATCAAGAAGAAAAAACCCAAAATGATAGCAACAAGAAAAGGCTCTTATCTCATAATATATAAATGTGTTGCACCACTTTCAATAAAAATTTTACTTGTTCAAGGTAAAAAAAAAAAAAAAAAAAAAGAACCCCACATATAGAATTGATAGAAATCCTGAGAACCAAAATATGAAGCAAAAGCATAAGCTAGGAGTTTCTATGACTTGTGCAGGAAACTTTCACATTGATGGGAAGCAGCAAACTTGCCGTTAATAAAAATGCAAAAAACACCGAATGGTCTACTCCACACTGTTTAAGACCAATTTTTTTCACAACTGAACTAAACCGTCCAAACCATGCTCTTAAGAGATTGTTTTAAACCATATAAAGATTTCTTCAATAAGCACACTTTCTCAGACCCCCCCTTGAGCAACAACCACGAAGGTAGCTCCAATATAGATTGTTTCTTCTAGATCAACATGTAGGAATGCATTTTTATGTCAAGTTCATAGAGAGGCTGAGGATACGTTGCGGTTAAGGAGATAAAATACAGACTGAAGCCATTGTTGCCACAAGAGAAAAGGTTTCAAAATAATCAATACCATAGACTTGAATGTATCCTTTAGCAACAAGATGAGTCAGTCATTCATTAGATCCATCAAAAAGGGTCTTAATGGTATATATACATTGACAACCAACAATGGAGGCATCATGAGGAAGAGCAACAAGCTTCCAGGTGTCATTTGACTATAAAGCATCTATTTTATCTTGTATCGCTAGCTTCAGCCCAGAGTTCCATATAGCCTCTGTTATACTCTTAGGAAGACACAAATGAGGACACATGGTTATAAGAAACAAAATTAAACATCAAATGATTGGTTCAAGATCGTTTACCTTTCCTTAAGGCAATAGGCCAGTCTAGGTCACTATTTTTTGGATCTAGAGACAAATTAGGTGCTAGAGGAGATGGCTCTTCTGGATGACCATCTACCATTCAACAAATGTCAAGAATAAACCTACAAATTTGATTGAGACAATTGATGAAGATAAGAAGGATAAGAATTCGTAGGTGAATTGTCTGAACTTTTAGGGGAATTATCTAAGGAGTTGTCAGAAAGTGAGGATATACATGATGGAAGCTTTTGGCATCTTGACTCTCAGAAAAAGTATACAATGTTCTCAAAGAATGTCACATATGCGCACACAAAAATCTTTTTAAGTGAGGGGCTATAACAACGATGACCTTTTTGTGACCTCGAGGAACCAAGGGAGATACACTTGATGGCTTGTGGAGATACTTTGTCAACTCCTGGCTTGATTTGGTGGGCAAAACATACACATCCAAAGATATGAGGTGAAAGAAGAAACAAAGGGGTATTAGGAAACATAAGGATATGAGCGATCTGACCTTTGAGAGTGGTGGATGACATTCTGTTAATAAGATAGCAAGTAGTGAGCATAGCATCACTCCAAAATTCCTTAAGAACCTTCATCTCAATTAGTAAGGTTCAAGCAACTTCTATGACATACCCGATATGTCTTTCAACACCATTTGGTTGTTGTGTGTGAGAGGAACCAGATTGGTGAATCATACCACAATTTTTTATGTAATACTTAGAGGATTCATAAAAATATTCTATGGCATTATCACTTTTGAGGATACGAACATGACAACCAAATCGAGTCTTGATTTCAGAGCAAGAGGATTGGAAAATAGAAAACAATTCAAAATGTTATTTCATTACATATAACCAAGTCATTTTAGACCAATCATCAACAAAAACAACAAAGTAAAGAAAACCAAGTGTTGAGGTAACCTGATATGGACCCCAAACATCATAATGAACTAACACAAAAGATCTTTCGGTTGTATTATTAACTCTAGATGGAAAAACAACACAAAGATGTTTCCCAAGTTGATAAGATTCACAATCTACATGAAGATTTGAGTTCAAATTAGGAATAAGTTTTTTAAAATTTTTGGATGGATGGATGACCAAAGGCAGCTATGGATTTAGCGAGGCAAAGCAACAACTGAGCAGGTAGTTGAACAACTATCAAAATAGTAGAGACCTCCACATTCACGTCCTCCTCCAATCATCTTCTTTGTCTTCAAATCCTATATAACAACACAATGAGGGAAAAAGAAGATGAAACAATTCAATGATTTGGTTAGTTTACTAATAGACACTAAGTTGAATGAAAATTTTGGAATATATGGTGTTGTTAGTAACATGATTGAAGGAAAAAGAAAAGCAATACCAACCCCACTTATACTAATAATGGAACCATTAGCAATAATAAGTAGGTATGAGTTTGATACAAGGTAATTTGATCAAAAAATTGTAGGTTACTTGCAATATGGTCAATGACTCTTGAATCTATAACCCAAGGTTTAACAGAGGACGATATACAAGATGTGTGATTATCTAGGTGAACAAACGACACAATTGGTAAGGTCGCTAGCTTGGCTACTTGATACCGCAGAAAACTGCATATTGATCTTCAGAACCACCTTGTTTCCACTTGTTGAGGAAAAACCACCAGAAGCCTCCAAAATATTAGCAAACTAAGAGGCTTCATGCGCAACTTTGAGTGTAAGTCCCAGCAATAGTCCCAAATATGCCAATCCTTGCCACAATGGTCACACTTCCTTTGGCCTCCTCTGCCCCTTCCTCCATGACTACCACGACCACCACACTTTGGCCTCCATTACCTCTTCCGCTATTGTGAACAGCTAGCAGACTTGTCACCACTTTATTTTATTGATCCCTTCAAGGATCGAGATACTCATGAATATATCTTAGTGAGTGATGGGGATTCAATGCCATAGAGTATCTAGGCCCAAATTGGTTCATATTCAAGTCTTAACCCAATCAAGTATCTCATGATAAATAACTCCTCTTTCCTTCAAAAGTTGGTCCTTATTTGTTGTTATCAACTGAGCTACTAAATGTTCTAAGGATATATTCTTAATTTCTAAAAAATATTCGGCATGGCTTTTCTTTCCCTCTTCATACTTGAACAATTCCACAAATAAATCATACATACGAATAACGTTACGAGAAAATAAAAGTCTCACATACTCTTATAGCTCCTTTGAGAAGTTCATATGCTAGCAATATTTGACTCCATGGCATTCTAGAGGCTTGTCATTATTTGGTTGTCATTATATTCTGATGCAAAAGAACTTGAAGTTTATAAGAGAAATAAAAGAGTAGAGATTAATCAATCATAAGCTTTAATTTGGTGGGATGAGGATTGAGAATTGAGTTGACATCAAAGATAAAGGTTAAAATTCAAACTATATTAGGATTCCTTATTAAATATAAAGTAGTTGTATATCATTATTCTTATTTAGATATGTTATTCTAGTTGTGTAGGACATAAAATTTCTATTATAATAAGATGTAAACTAAATCATTTTCTTACTAGAATAAGGGTTCTAAGAACTCTATATGGATGTGTAATCAATCTTTCATCAATAACAAGCAATCTGAATTTTTTTCTACAAACTTGAGTTTTCAACTAAAAAGGTGTGATGCTTTCTTATAAGAGTGATTCTTAGACCTTAAGAGTGATTTTTAGTTTCCTACTATCCATTCTCTGTGTACCTAAATTCCAGCAACCATAATCTAAATTCCAGCCCACTCAAACCTAAATTCTAGCAATATTAAACCTTGAAATCCTAAGCCTAAATTTCCAGCAATCAAACCTTAAATTTCCAGCTTTAGAAAATCTGAAAATTCTGCATTCCTGGCCAAAATTTGACCTAAAACCTGATATTCTAGTAGCCTAATATCAGTCATACATCCTAATTTTGTGCTTTTAGCTACTAGTTAATAATTCTTCTATTTGTCCTACATCAATTTGATATCAGAGCCAGCGGAAGGGTATACAGAGGAATATTCAACGATCAGGAGCGAGATGAGATACTTCTAAGAATTTGACCTAAAACCTGATATTCTAGTAGCCTAATATCAGTCATACTTCCTAATTTTGTGCTTTTAGCTACTAGTTAATAATTCTTCTATTTGTCCTACATCAATTTGATATCAGAGCCAGCGGAAGGGTATACAGAGGAATATTCAACGATTAGGAGCGAGATGAGATACTTCTAAGAGTTATAGAAAGATTGGATCATTCTGACCCTCGAACACAAGGTTCTCCAAGAATTAGTCCAAAAAATAATATCAAACAACTAACTACACTTGATGGTGAGAGTGGAGAAATTGAAATCCAAGACGAAGCGGCTGACACAAATCAACATCAAATGGGGTTAAGAAATCAACGCCTATCGGGAGATCCAAGACAAAGAAACCAACTAGCAACACGTGGAAAGTGCATGTGAGGCTTTAATGTCCACGATAGAGTCAAAACATACAACGAACTCGATGAAATTACTAAGAAAGTTAGTGTTAAAGCCACTTATTTTGTAGAAAAGATGGATGCCCATTTGTTCTTAGATTGGATAGCAGCAATGGAAGATTTCTTTGACTAGTACCACATGTTATAAGATCGAAAAGTTCACTTTCCAAATATGAAGCTAGTTGGCGCTAAAATATGGTGAATATCGGTAGAGGATAGACTTCGAAAAATAGGTCAGCCAACAACTGTTGATTGGGACGAGATGAAACTAAACTTGTTAGAAAATATCTACCATTTCATTATCAAGAAGATCTCCAAGATCAACTCACAACCTTTGGACAAGGAACTATGTCCATAACTGAATACACGGAAATATTTGATGAACTTTCTATCCAATGTGAAGGAATGGAATCGTAACAACTTATATCTCAGTACAAAAATGGCTTAAGGGCAGAAATTTGCAAAGAGCTAATAATGCAAAGGATTTACAACCTTAAAGATGGATAACATTTGACTTTAAGAGCATAACAATACTTAAGACAACAAGTAACTAAAAAGTTTCAAAGTCAAGATGGGGAGTTCGGCATGAAGAAAACTACGATGTTGCAAAACTTTAGACCTACACCCAATGCATCAAAATCTATATCATAGAACAACTACAAAACTTCTCAAGGAGCTGAATTTAAGGGCAAAGCCATAGAAGAGACTGGGACGAAAGGAGGCAACAATGACAAGAAGTGCTTCCGATGCAACGCTAGTGGCCACTTTGCTTATGAATGTCCTACTAAAACTTTGCATATGATGGGAGAATAAGAAGAGGAAGAAGGAAGAATCTGATGAGTACATATATGAGAACGAAGCTAGAGGAGTTGGAAGGAGACTCTAGTGATGAACTAGCTAGTGAGACACATAGTTATAACCCCTAAAGTGAAAGAACAAGAAGAATGGCTTTGTACTACTTTTTTTTTTTTTACTCAAGTTAGATGCAAAGATAAAGTATGCAATCTTATCGTTAATGGAGGAAGTAGTTGAATGTTGTATCAGAGAACACGGTGAAGCAATTGAATTTACTGACAGAAAAACATCCAAATTCCTACAAAGTTGCTTGGGTAGATGATGATACTATACCAGTGGCTCGAAGATGCTTGGTGTCTTTCAAATTAAGAATATATGAGGACTCTATCGAAGATGCTTGGTGTCTTTCAAATTAAGAATATATGAGGACTTTATTTTGTGTGATGTCATTTCTATGAAAGCATCAGTTTATATTTCATGGAAAGAAGACAATTTTGAATCCTATGAAGGTGGACAAGGTAGAAAAACAAAGAGGAAGTAGCAAGACAACCGTGAATTCCAAGAAAAAACCTCTTAATATCCTTAAGGAGAGAGAATTTAAAGTTGCTAGCAAGGACAAAGGGATTGTGTTTGTAATAGTAGTAAGCGAAGAACAGAAACAACACTTGAAACACCCTTAAACTTTACCAAAAAAGGTTGGAGAATTGTCAGCTGATTTTTCAGATCTTACACCGTATGCCCAGGTGAATTACCTCCTTAAAAAGATATTCAACATGCTATTGACTTGTACCTGGGTGTATTCTACCAAATCCTCCAGCCTATCGCCTAAATCCTATTGAGAATGAAGAGGTGAAGAGACAAGTAGAAGAATTACTGAAAAAATGATTTATTCGAGAAAGTCTTAATCTGTTTATAATTCCAGCACTCTTGACTCCTAAAAAAGATGGAAGTTGGATAATATCTATTGATTGTCGAGTGATAAATAAGATCACAATAAGATATAGATTTTCAACTCCTCGCCTCGATGACATATTAGTATGTTTACTGGAGCTACTATCTTAACCAAGATAGACTTACAAAGTGGGTACCATCAAATTAGAATCAAACCTAGAGATGAATGGAAAACAACTTTCAAGACTAATGAAGGATTTTATGAATGGTTGGTGATACCATTCGGTCTCTCTAATGCACCCAACACTTTTATTAGGGTGATGAATCAAGTATTTCGACCATTTATGGGCAGATTTTTTGTGGTATATTTTGATGATATATTAATATTTAGCAAGACTAAAGAAGATCACCCATTACATCTACAACAAGTCTTGAGAGTTTTGAGGCAAGCGAAGCTTTATATCAACCTAAAGAAGTGTTCTTTCATGCAATCAAGTGTTGCATTTTTGGATATTATTATATCCTCCTGCAGAGTGGAGATGAATCCTAAGAAGATTAGGGTCATTCTTGATTGGCCTATTCCAAAGGATGCACATGAGAGAAGGAGTTTCCATGGCCTAGCAACATTTTATAGGGGATTTATTCGTAATTTTAGTATCATAATGGCACCAATTACTAACTGTATGAAGAAAGGACAATTTACTTGGTCAAAGGTAGCAACTAAAGCATTTGAAAAAATCAAGAAAAAGATGACTGAATTTCCTGTTTTACAACTTCCAAATTTTTCTAAGGTATTTGAAGTTGCTTGTGACGCATCTCAGTAGGAATTGGAGGCATATTCAACCAAGAGGGACACCCAATTGCTTACTTTAGTAAAAAAAAAAAAAGAGAAGCAACAATATTCGACCTACAATGGATTTTATGTAGTAGTATGTTCTCTTTACGATTGGCGTCATTATCTCTCATACAAGGAGTTTATTCTATTTTCAGATCATGAATCTCTTAAACACTTCAAGTCCCAGAAGAATTTGCACAAAAGGCACGCCTTATGGAATGAATTTATGGAACAATTTAATTTTGTCATCAAACATCAGACAGGAGTTGAGAATAAGGTAGCAGATGCATTGAGTAGAAAGAGCCATTTGCTTAACACTTTAGCGGTAAAGGTCATGGGATTCGATAAAATAAAAAGAGAATATGTTTAAGATCGAGATTTTGGAATAATTTATTCAAAAATTGTAGCTGGATAAAGAGACCAATACTTACCTTTTGTGATCCACGATGAGTATCTTTTTAAAGGAAATCGAATTTGCCTACCTAATACTTCTATAAAGGAGATATGTTTCATATCTAGATTTTGGAATAATTTATTCAAAAATTGCAACTGGACAAAGAGACGAATACTTACCCTTTGTGATCCATGAAGACGATCCTTTTAAAGAAAGTCAACTTTGCCTACCTAATACTTCTACAAGGGAGGATATGTTTCATATCAAGATTTTGGAATAATTAATTCAAAACTTGCAGCTGGACAAAAAGACCAATACTTACCCTTTGTGATCCACGATGACTATCTTTTCAAAGGAAATTGATTTTGCCTACCTAATACTTTTATAAGGGAGCAAGTGATTTTGGAATTACATGGAGGAGGATTAGCAGCGCATTTTGGAAGATATAAAACCATCGTAATGGTTGAAGATCGCTTTTATTGGCCATCTTTAAAGCGGGATGTGTCTAAGGTTACACAGCAACGTCGAACAAGTCAATTAGCCAAAGAAAGGAAGCAAAATTATGGATTATACACACCATTGCCGGTGCCTTATAAACCATGGCAGGTGTCACAAAGGTCTGCTTTGGACTGGAACTTCTACCGCAAGTCGCGCCCACCTTTGTGTGGCAATCCCATTTAGATCCACTTAAGCAAGATTCAGCCTTTTCACATGAATGTCGCCAAACAATTCCGTTAGCCCTCAAACGCCTCACGTGCACACAAGTATTTAAAGTGTTTCTATCACACACAAAATAACACAAGTGCAAAACAAAGTAAAGAAAGCAACAAGGGATTTTAAATATAGCCAAAGCTACTCTTTCATTGAACCTCAACAAAATGTTAACAAAAGATACAAGTATCTCCTCTACGAAGCACTCAAGGAACTCCCTACTCGAAGCCCTTACAATGAGAACTCCCCCAAAAGCTCTCAACTCTCAAAGCTCTCTCCTCTGAGTGATTTCTCTCAATAATGAGTGAATGAATAGGTCTCAACTATAATGAGCTATTTATAGGCTCCTCCAGATGACTAGAGTCCTAATAGAACTCTACTAGCTAAGATCACAATCTTATCCTATCTAATCCCATAGGATTAAGTTACATCACATTTAAAAGATTACCCTATCTAGGAATGATTACCCTTATTTACGAAGATCTACTCTATCTTCAGATGATCCTTCCATGTGATCTTTATCTTTTAAAGCTGATGTTCATCCATTGTAATCTTATCCGCCACGTCATCATGTGCCACGTCATCCACAATTGCCACATCACTGCTGATGTGTTTTCACCACGGCCTATTCGCACATAAGTCCATCAATGCACATCCATAGACAAGCTCATCTTCCATGATTAAGCTCATTCATGGTGCAGTCTCGTCACTCTATCACTAAGTGCAAGTCACAATCCGAGTTAGTATAAAACCTCACACACTTTACATACCTTCGACCTACCTCGCCAAAGTGAAGTGTTTATGCACTTCGTCGCGCTCGCACGCCTTCACGCATCCTCACGGGATCTCTCGCTTACCTTTATGCCTTCTCACGCACCCTTAGATCTCACACGACTTAGTTTTTCAACTCCACGTGGCCTCACATCCGAATCTCACGTCTTGTCGAAGATTTCTGCCAACGCGGGCCTACAAGTGCCCACGCCATCGAATCTCGCCTACTGTCGAGATCTACGCCGATATTTCCCACATCCCTCGCCTACTTCGCAAGTTCATCGGGTTTTGTTTACCAACTCGCAAGACTTTGCCTTGTTCCCTCATCAACACACCTTCCTTGTGCAGATCTGCATGCCAAGCATTAGCCAAGGCTCACCAACACTCACACGATTCCGCAGTCTAGACTTAAGGGTCTAACAGCAAAACATAAGTAAGGATTTGTCTTGGGAATTCCTAAAACTATAAGAGGTTATGATTCTATTTTCGTGGTAGTGGTGGATAGGTTTTTCAAGATGAGTCATTTCATTCCATGTTCCAAGACTTAAAATGTTGTCCATATAGCTAAACTATTCTTCAAAGAGGTTGCACATCTCCATGGATTACTATTAACCATTGTCTCCGATTGTTACGTAAAGTTTATGAGTTATTTTTGGAGAACTCTACGGAAAACACTGAACACTAAGCTTCAATCTTCAAGTTCGTTTCATCCCCAAACTGATGGACAAACAGAGGTAGCGAAGAGAAGCTTGGGGCACTTGTTAAGGTGTTTGGTCGGAGACAATGTGAAAAATTGGGATCTAATTCTTCCTATGGCAGATTTGCATACAACGATTCTATAAATAAGTCTACTAGGAAGAGCCCTTTTGAGATAGTTTTAGGAGTTCAACCAAGGAAGCCTATTGACTTGGTTCCTTCACCACAAATAACACAAGTTAGTTTTGAAGCTGAAGGTTTTGCATAGCACAAGAGGTACATCTTTGATGAGATACGACGAAAGATAACAATCAGTAACTTGTCTTATAAAGAACATGTTGATCAACAATGTCAATTGGTGGAATTCAATAAAGGGGATATGGCAGTGGTTAGGATTCATCCAGAGCGTTTTCAAAAAGGGAAAAAAAAATAAGAAATTTCATTCACAGAGTGCTGGACTTATAAGATCATCAAGAAGATAAGTGCTAATGCTTATGTTTTGGAACTACCAAGTGATATGGGAATAATTCATATCTTTAATGTTACGGACTTAACTATTTATCATGGACAAGACGAGCAATCCTCTACTACAACTGTAAGAATTCCAGCCATTCCTTATCTTAAAGAGGACATAAAGGGTGTTCTTGATGAACAAATTGTAGCTACCAAAGTTGGAGGATATCGGCAATTTCCTGTCAAGTGGAAAGGAAGACAGATTTCTAACAGCACTTGGATTTTTGAGTTTGAATTTCAGAAGTTGAATCCAAATTATAATGATTAGTATTTATCACATTCTACGTCGAGGACGACATCAACCAAGTCGGGGACAATTGATGCAAAAGAACTTAAAGTTTGTAAGAAAAATAAAAGAGGAAAGATTAATCAATCACAAGCTTTAATTTGGTGGGATGAGGATTGGGAATTGAGTTCACATCAAAGATAAAGGCTGAAATTCAGATTATATTAGGATTCCTTATTAGATAGGAAGTAGCAGTATTATGTTATTCTTATTTAGATATACCATCCTAGTTGTATAGGACTTATAGACTTTCTATTATAATATGATTTAAATTAGAAACCTTTCCTACTAGAATAAGGGTTCTAAGAACTCTATATATACGCGTACTCAATCTTTCATCAATAAAAAGCAATCTGAAATTTTCCTACGAACTTGAAGTTTTTTAACTAAAAGGTGTGATGCTTTCTTCTAAGAGTGATTCTTAGACCTTAGGATTGATTCCTATTTTCCTCCTATCCATTCTTTGCGTTCTTCCCTAAATTCCAGCAACCCTAACCTAAATTTCAGCCCACTCAAACCTAAACTCTACCCATATTGAACCCTGAAATCTTAAGCTTAAATTTGCAACAATCAAACCTTAAATTCCCAGCTTTACAAAATCTGAAAATTCTGCATTCCTAGCCAAAATTCAACCTTGAAACCTGATATTCTACCAGTTTAATATCAGTCCCTTGAGATATACAATGACTGCATTTCCCCAAGATATACAATGACTGCATTTCCCCAAGCAACATTACTCCTTCCATTCAATTTCTAATTTACGATTTGTTGAACCATAATGGGTGGCTATCTTTCAACCCTTTCAGTTTTGAAGTTGCTCATGATGCAACCGATACAGTAAAATATATGTAACTGAGAATCAGGTGAAGAAAAATAGTGCAAAAAACCGAACTTCAAATATCAACAGTTGTGCAACAACATAAGAGCGACTGAGACAAATTCAAATCATCATGAGATACGACTACGACGGAACCAGCTACTATGGTTAAACACACAAACCTAGCTTCCAGCAATTAGAGGCAGAAAAACACATCACCCACTATGGTTAAATACACAAGCCTAGTTTCCAACAATTAAAGGCAGAAAAACACATCACCAATAGGCTCCTGGAGTTGGTGCGACTCAGTCCATGGCAACAAGGTAAATAGAATGTCATTGGAATGTAGCACGTGCACTACACGCACCGGTTGACCAATGGCTGTCGGCAACAATTGGCGGCGCGTGAGGCACTCGCCGATATTGCCTCTTCCTTTGACTTGGTCATCAGTGGCTGCTTAAGGTGATTATGGAGTTAGATTGTTAAGGTTAGTCTTAAAATTTTTTAGAAAGCTTTGGGTGTGGGTTACCGATTGTGAGAGGCAGGATTAGTGAACATGCTCTAATACCATGATATGAATGAGAAATTAAGAAGAGAGATTGTGACAACTTGTAGAAATCAACAGCTCCCACTCCCTTTGTATAATAGATTATCTTATTCATATAAGATAAATTACCTTTATAATCCCTAAAAATCCCTTTAATCAAATCATAATCTATAATAGTGATAAACTTGAAATCTGGTACAACACTTGTACATGTACATTCGAACACAAAAGCTTTCATAGAAAGAAGAAATTTCAAATGACTTGATAAAAGAGTATTGAAAAGATAATTGAAACCAAAATACATTTTTTAACTAATGAAGAAGGTGGCCTACATTCCATCATGCTTATAAGACAAGTCTTCATTCAATCTTTCTGTTTCTATTTTAGTATATATCTTTTCAAAAAAAGAAAAGCCTTCAAGCTATTTCAATCATTTCTCTATCTTTCAAGTACCTAAATCATTAAACTATTCACATGAAATCCTCAAGTATTGCAATGCCCAATCGAAACTAGTTTTTCGTTCATATTTGAATAATGCCTTTCACTATCTTAAATACACTCTAATAGAAGAAAATCTACATATTGGTCAAGAATGTTACAACTTTACCTTAATCATTTTATACACACAATATATGGAACAAGCATAGCCAAGCAAATTCTGCATGTGACCCTTCCAAGTTCTAGAAAAAGCTGCTGCCTCCTACAAAGTAAGAAAGATCAGGCAAAGAATTGGAGAAAGGAGCTATGACTTTACACCTAAATTAAATGCATAGATTGTAACATTGAAGCAGTTACTCCCAATCACACTAGCTAACTACCATGACATGTATCAACCTTAAAAATCAACAATGAAGTATCAAATTTTATTGTAACTATTTGTTTAGTAATTTCACGCATGGAAAATGTTGGGAATTTGCAACTTAATAAATATTCAAAACATGTAAATAATTCATTTTGTAGCAAATAATGCACCACCCAAGTCGCAACAAATTAATGTTACCTCATTTCAAATTACAGACATGGAGCAAAGTAGTATGTTTCCCAGAAGCAAGACACTTTATGAGAAAGATGAGATAGGTGCTCATGTCACACAAAATCTATTACTAATAACCTTTATTAAGGATTACTTTGATACTTGGTACATGGGAACCTGGTATAACAGATTTTATGATTCAGGTAGTACCAAAATTATTCTCCACAATTTTAGGTATAGGCGTATGTTAAATAAGAAACATATGAAATAGGTATGCGTGTGAACCATGCATGAGTTACAATACATCAATGCTGTAAGTTCATCCAATAGGATTAATTATGTTCTACTGGGTAACATGGGAATTTTCTCTTCATAATTGTACAATGTCATACGCTCTTCTAAATGGGATTGCCATGCTGTACTAAGAAACATGGAAATTTTCTTCACGGTCATCATTATAGATAAAGGATTAATCACTCTTTTTGTGAGCCATTTCATGGGCTTTTTGGAGGGAGGTAGGAAACATTTAGGGATCTATGGATATTCAAATACCAATTACCAAGTGTAAAAACATATAGGCAATTCTGGTCAAATAGAAATATATGGTTCCACAAGCTTACATTATTAAATTTTATTCAAAATACTTTAGTAAGTTTTTATTTGTATTCTCTTAAGGTCACTTGGCATTCCCCCTTAGTAACATCTATAGACTTCTTTTTTAATTGAAAAAGGTTTCCGCAAAAAGTAGATCAATCTGAAGATAATCCATAGCATATTGCATAAGTCCTAATTCTCATCCCAAACTGCAATCTAATGTAAAAAGAGTATTCTGCAATCTAACGAGAAAAGAGAATACAACTAAGGTGCATTGAACAAAATTTTAATCTTGTAAGCAAACCTTAGCTTGGCGAAGCTCATAGATTTCCAAGAAAAGTTGTTTTGAAAGTTCTTCCAAAGCTTGCACCTCTGCTTCCATGTTTTTAATATCTGAAATGAAAGAACGTATAGGTTGTCTAAAATAAATAAAAGATAGAATCAAAGAGCAGTCAATGTTTGGTGAAATTTAAGTTGTTGATAAAGGACACCTAATCTAACAAAGTATTCAATAGTACAAAAGGCTACTTTGAACATTGCACATATCCTTATGTATATGTACAAAAGGCTACTTCAAACATTACACATATAAATTTGCAAAATACACACGTGCTAAAGGATAAAGAAATGGACACAGGCAGAAAATGTTTTGATAAATTTGGAAATAACTTTCGATAAAACATTGAAATCCTAATGGGTCACTTCCTAGCATTTTAAAGTTAGAGAAAGATTTAAGTTGTTGATAAAGGACACCTAATCTAACAAAGTATTCAATAGTACAAAAGGCTACTTTGAACATTGCACATATCCTTATGTATATGTACAAAAGGCTACTTCAAACATTACACATATAAATTTGCAAAATACACACGTGCTAAAGGATAAAGAAATGGACACAGGCAGAAAATGTTTTGATAAATTTGGAAATAACTTTCGATAAAACATTGAAATCCTAATGGGTCACTTCCTAGCATTTTAAAGTTAGAGAAAGATAACCATATGATTCATTTAAATCTAGATCATAATAGAAGCATCTAAAACTGAAGAGCACGAATACAAAGGTAGCAAATTAGCAATCACAAGGACGTGAAAGCTAAGAATGAGTAGTGACAAACAATATTCTTTTCTAAAACTAGAGCCTTTTACATATTTTATATATTTCTAAAATAGTTCTTAAGCCCAAAATATTGTTTTGCAACTATGGAAATTAGAAAGGATAAACAATAGTCACCTTGTTCCTTTTGGTCATCTTGCACAGAACGCACAACAGTGCCAACAATCCGTTTAAAGAATGACCTTGCTTTTAATTTCTACAGCACACAACCATAATAAACATCCATAGATAAGAAGGCCACTTGTAAAAGGTTCAACAATAACAATTGCCAACATAAGAAATGATGAGAATTCAACTGAAGGGTGAAATATGAGAATATGATACCAAATATATGTATAAAGTTAAGGGGTAGGGGGTGCACTCATTTATGTAGCAAGCATGACAGGTCTAGTGAAAAAACAATTGTCATGATAACATAAGAGATTACATTTGTAACTATAGCTCCAAATTCATAAAACCAAACAAGGATCTCACCAAGTCACCTAGCAAAATTAACAGTTAAATAAACAATCATATATTGAACAGTCATTCAGCTTCCTCACCTATTATACCTATTATCTATCCATCAAGAGAAAATGTCAATCAGCAACTCTTTAGCTCACAAGGTTTAACTAGCTAAAACTTCTTATCCCCAAAATGCTTTAACAGATGCCAAGTTAGATGTTTATGTTTATATCAATCTCATACTGTGCAGAGAAAGAAAATTAATCTTCGGTTAGTTGTAAGAAATAGGCCCTCTCTAACCTATTATGTCTATCATCTATCAATGATTAATAGGGTATGTGTTGGGAAATATTCAGCTGAATATTTCCTAAGATATTATTGACTTATAAAAGTCAATAAATCAGATCAGATAACATGTATCAGATCTGATATTGTGTACAAATATTAGGAGATTATGTATAGTTATTAGAAGATTATGTACAGATACTTGTTTCCTAAATTAGCTAGCTCTATTTCTATATATACATGTAACGTTGTACTGATGAAGATAAGAAAAGAAATACAGCTGTTCAGTATTTCCGCAGTATGAAAAAAAACTTTAGATGAATTAATTGACATTAACTCTAAATGTCCCCGGACTCTACGTCTCAGCGGAATTTCTACTGGGTGTTGTTGTTGTTTAGCTCTAAAAGTATCCTAGATATGCATCAAAAATCACTTGATCTTTTTCTTGATGCAATGCCTACCAGTGAGTTGGCACCAAAAGTTGAAAGCAAAACAACAATTTAGAAGGTAACATATCCCTTAGATGATCGAGATGAATATTATATAGCATCTCCACCTATTTTCAAGCACTCTATACATCTCAACCTTAAGATGAATATTCATTTGAACTGATTTTCACACTAAAAAGTTTAAGGTTTTGACACTCCTCACTTTATCTCATGGTCTAACACTCTTTGACGTATACATAGCCCAACATTTAAGGAAAGATGGAGACACATAATAATAATTTTTTGGGTAGCAACAACAATCTTGCTTAGAAAGACTCAAGTACACTTTTAACAATAAAAGCATCCATCAACATGTATAAATTTTCAATAATCCAAAAAAAAGAGGTTTTAAACAAAAAAGCAATTCCTATTAGGTGGAAAGGATGAGAGGAACAATGAATGACAAGCAAAAGAAAGTATCATAAAAAGAAAATAGAAGCATGGAGTCTAGTGCGAATGAAATCAATAGTACTAGTAAAAAGAAGAGGAAGATAACAAGAGATAAAGCAAGATAAAGAGACCTCATCTGATCCCTGTATCCGATCCATTTCCATTTGTGAAAGAATAATTTTCTTTTTCTTTGTGACACAAGTCTCAATTGATTGCATTAGTTGTCTTTCCAAAGCCTTGATCTCTGACTCCTCAATCTCCCTAACACATGAAACCCATATTATGTAAACACATATAATTAAATTAACAAAAAGCACACTCCAATTTCAATCAAGTGTTTCTTTTTGAAAACAAGTCTAGTCAAATATCATAGATTCAAGAACAACCTTTTTTGGTACTAATTCCATGCACAAATCTATAGCATGTATACAATAATTTTAATCTTTTTATATAGTTTCCCGTTTGTGTTTCCTTTCCCAATAAAAAAGGAAGGGTAAGATACACTACTACATAATAATTCACCATAGGAAGTGTCTGCAAACCTCAACATATGAGGAAATTTTGTCATGACAAAGATACCATCAAGTGTTCTACAGAACTTTTACAAGCACAAGCAATCTATGGCTTAGAGTGAACTATTTAAAGGACATAAAAACACAGTAAAGTCTTTTACAAATCAATTTCCATATATTCAAACAATTTCAACCTTACTTACCTCGAATCCAATCACAAGCCTTGATGTAACATTTTTTATATATCATACAAAAAATCAACCACAAGGATTAAGGAAACTTCCCAAATTCTAAAAGATGATAGATAACAAACTATTCTAAAGCCAATTTCAAAAAGCCTATCAACCTTCCAAATATGTTATAAAAGAAGGTGTCGTATTCAATCATTTCCAGCCTTAGGCCTTTTTTTTCATCACATTTTTTATAAGCCAAAATGTTTTACTACCCAACACATTTCTTTTTAGTCTGGTTCTCTTCATCAAGCATATACAACTATATAAAGTCAATGCTTGTTGATGGAGAGCTTTCCTCACAGAGACATCAAGAAGCAAGAGAAGAAACACATATGAAACAATTTAGAGCTACCACATAAATTAGTCATTGACAGTCACTACTTTGCAATCCAAACCTATCAAGTGCCTTTTCCAATTGTTATAAGAACATAAATGAAGCCAATCAACATGCTGCGAGAGGAAGAATGAAAATGGCTACCCTCAAAAGTCATCAAGCTAAGTTCTTTAAGTAACCATGAAAAATAAAGATGATGATTTTGAAAAACATGTACGATGGATGACACCACTTGTTTAATGAATATGAAGTAACAAAGTTGATATGAAATCACAAAGCACAAAAGTCTATGAAGAACTACAAATAGTCAATAATTGAGATTACCTGATGAAGAGAGATAAGTAACTATAAGGCAAATTCACAGCTCCAAAACCAGATAATACAGCCATGACAGTCACACCAATGACACCAATTCTACTAACTAGTTGAGGCATCGTGAAAAAACCTAATGCTCAATCAAGAAGATCCAACATCAGAAATTTGATGAAATAAGTTTGAAATCAAAAAAATCAGCTACAAGCTCACAAAACATTATCAAAAAGATAAAGTAGAGAGGAAAAGAAATTTCATATGAAATTGAAGTATAATTAATTCAAATTTTTTCATTGTTTGAGCTACATGTTTCAAAAGAATGTTGTAACAATGATTAAGAAAAACCACACATCACAGAGGAAAAGAACAAACTTGGTTGAAATTCAAATAGCAAAAAATCCAAAAGGCTTGCATTACCCACAAACCAACTGTGAAACATGTTACATGCCCAACAACTCTTAGCCTTGCCCTAACTTCATAGCTTCCAAACCAGCATGCATTTTCTTCCATTGATTTTTACTAATTCTAAATACAAACATCAATTACTAACTCATTTCTTGTTTTTGTCCACACTACATGATTGTACTGACCATATGTCAAAGTTGCTGGCCAACACCATATCAAGCATGGGCGTGAATATAACCAGAAATGTAAGAGAACTCGTTGAACCTAAGAGTTTAGACGAATCTGCGGGATGAGGCCTAAGAATGAATCACACATAATGTGCCAACAACAGACAACGAAGGAGGGAGGGACAAGGAAAGGAAGTAACCACAAACATAAAGAAATGACTTGAAACCTTTATCAGGAGAAGGCATGGGGAAATGGATGCCCATACGCCAAAAAGCATAGAGAAAGGCCAGCAAAAACAAGATGGCACCAAGTCCTGCCCGCTCTTTCCTTACACCTGACAATCCGCATCGAAAGAGAAAACAATGAGCAAAATCATACATTCTCGAGATAGAAAAGAAATTGATAACAAAAAGAAAGAAAAAGAAGAAAAAGGGGTTAGAAGAATTAGATACCAGTGTTGCAAAGCATCAAGTAGCAATGATAATAGGGCAACATGAAGACCAGTAACAATATCAAACAAAACAGATCCACCTTCCAGTTAATCCATCTAGCCCTGCAAACAAGCAAACAAGCAAAACAGGTTAAGAGAATAGAGAGTAGTAGCTAACTAAAGAATGAAAAAGAAAATATACTAGACTAACTGTTTGGAAAGCAAAGGGATGATCTCGAAAAGAACGAGCTGGAGGAGGTTGCAAGAGAAGGCAAAAACAATACTGAAGATGATCTGAACAAGAACTCTCTTCTCTTCATACTCTTTGTAGAGTCGGCGATTAAGGAACCAGAGACCAGCCCAACCCAACAAGCAAAGAGATCCTAACACCACCACACTCTCGTATATCGCCCACCCCCACTCCACCCCGACCCCGATTCCCATTCCCATTCCCTGCCTGATCGATCCTCCTCGATCTCTTCTTCTATCCCTTTCCCTTCTCCACAAACACAAACCGCTTTTTTTTCTTTCCTTCTCTTGGTTAATGTCAAATAGGAAGTTGCACTCCAGGCTTCATCTACTGAGCATTTCAGCTATAAGGCTCGATGCCAGCGGCATGTGAAGCGTGCTCTGTTTTACGTATACCATTTCTAAAACAATTGGGAAAAACCAAAAAAAAAAAAGACTGAAAAAAGTAAACATCTCTATTTTTTTTTCACCTAAATAAGGCTTGGATATTTTAATTTTTAAAATAGTTGGAATTGATTATATAAATTTGTGCTTGTTGTTAATTTGAAATTTGGAAATAAATTTTTTCACAATTTATATCTATAATGTACTTCAGAAGACTTTAAAAAATATGATTCTGAACTACCAAAAAGTTCAAATGTGTTAAAAAAAGAAATGGTTTAAATTAACAAAGAAAATGCAAATTATAAAGAGAATATGGGGTAATAAAACGAATTTGCAATGTGAAGATAATAACAAAGCATTTTTAGAGTTGTTTATCCCTTCAAAGATTGTCTTGAGGTTATCTTGTAACTGAATACGGTGCTTATCATCATGGAATTACGTGCCTCTTAACGATTCATTTCCTTGCATTTTAAATAACTATTTTCCATATTACATCTGGCCTGGGACTTGGCTTACCGCAGAGTTGTTTTGGAACTTGACTCCCAGGCAACACTGCACGCGTTCTTTGACCCCACATCCCGCAGTCAATCGTCCAATTCATTCCTCTTTGGCATCAACGAACTGCTTAATCGCAACTGGAGAGTCCTTTCTCGTCACACCGACAGGGAAAGTAATAAAAGCGTTAATTGACTAACGAATTTTGCTGTTCATTGTAACCTAGGGATCACTAATTTTATAACTGCACCCCAGGGTGCTTATCAATCCTTCTTGAGGATATCGTTGGGATTAGCTTCTCACGACTTGTCATGTAGTTGCTTTTTCCCTTTTATGCAAAAAAAAATAACTATTTGTCACTTTTTCTTTAACTTCTACATTCTAGATTTCTGGCAACTACCAAACATCCACAATTTGGTCTTCTTATAATTACTTAATTTTCTATATTTTGGACTTTTTGTAATTATTTAACTTTTATGTTTTCGACTTCTTTCTTAAGCAATTTTTTATAACTACTTAACTTTTAGCTCATTTGATCATGTTTAACTTTTAGCTCACTTTGTCATGTTCTTATTAACTGTCTTCTATCATTTTCTCAACTTCTGCGTTCTAGATTTCCTGAATCCTGGAATTCTCAACCGTTTCCGATATCCATAAATTCTCTCACCAAATGTCTTTCAAGGCTTTGAATATTTGGGACTTTTCACTTTTAGACCAAACTGACTGAATTATTTTCAAGCTATCAACAATCCCCACAACCAAACATACAATATTAAGGAGTTTCTAGATTTTTAAAGTTATTAATCTTTGTAGGAGTTGATTCTATTAATTGTCTTCCATCATTCTCTCAACTTCTACGCTATAGACTTCCTGAGTCTTGGAATTCTCAACTATTTCCATTATTCATGAATTCTCTCGCCAAATGACTTCCAGGACTCCTAACATTTGGGCCTTTTCACTTTTGGACCAAATTGGTTTTTTTAAGTTATTAATAACTCCCCAACTAGACATACGATATTTAGGAGGTTCTAAACTTCTGAAGTTATTAATCTTTGTAGGATTTGATTCTATATCTTCCAACTAAGTTTCACTCTCTATTGAGAATTCTTCCTCTTTGGCATTCTCACCCTTTTAGCTCTTAAAAGTTCTCAATGATCTTTTGTATTCAGAATTTGACTTCTTCTTTAATAGTTAGCTCATCTTCTTTGAATCATCACCTAAGGGGTTGATTACGAGGGTAGAATTATGGCTTTATTGGAAGTCTATGTTCTTCAAAGTTCTCCATGATCTATATTCAAAATTTGACTTCTTCTTTAATATTTAGCTCATTGTCTTTGAATCATCACCTAAGGGGTTGATAATAAGGGTAGAATTATGGCTTTATTGGAAGTATATGTTCTACAAGTCTTCTGTTTAACCATAACATTTCAGTATCGTCTCAAGTGAAACAATCTTTGAATTCTTTCAAGAGCTCCATTAGTTCCAATTTTATCATTGAATCCAAGTTTTTGCTAATAAAGACTACGCTAAATTCTTTTAAGTATCTATATTCACTTATTCCAATGATTCTTGGTTCTAGCTCCCGCAATCATCAACTTCTTTATAGTGGATTTTTTATGGTTCTTCTTCTTCTTTTAAAAATCAATTTTACGTTATCATATCTATTTACTTCCTCAGAATTCTCTAAGATTTGCTTCATTTGATATTTGATCTTCGCGAATGCAGCTACCACTCTTTCTTTTTGTAAGAATTCACTCATTAGATTCCTTATAATGGCAACCTTCATCGGCCTTGGAGAAGGCAAGATGGTGATTATTTTTCGTAACTCTATTTTCATCTTTTCTTTGCCTTTCTCACAACATGATGACTTCTAAATTTGTATTGGCTTTGCATGATCTTTATGCCTTCATCGCATAAACTTTAGAATGGAATGGCTATGGATCAACCCAAATGATTCCCACTTTATCTCTTTTCATAAAATAAAAATTGATAAAGAGATGATGGAATGCAATAGTTAGAGTGGATCCAACCTTGCCCTAATAAGACTTTGTAGCTAACAAGGCGATCAACAATAAAGAAAGTATTTAATGAAGTTTCTTCTCCTATTGTAATATTTTCAAGGCGAATTTCTCACACTCCAGTAGTTTCGCCCATTGAATGTAACAATATATATTCCCAATGGGATTAAGTATGCATTATATTTGCCAAAAGCTATCATCATTTAAGTCAACATAATATTTATTATCAACTAAAATCTTGAAGTTGATCGTCTATTTATATGAGTCTTAATATATAGGGGTCTTACATGTTATGTCATAATATCAAATGACTTTTCTAGCACCACCTTTCTTAAAATTCCCAGTCTTGTAGCCAATATTAACACCTGCATTCTCCTCTCCCAAGAGGGGATTCCGCCTTCTTCACCCAAGATTTTCCAAATTAAGCAAGGCTTTTTATAGAGGAAATGATACATTGTACCTAAATTGGAATTTCTCTAACCATAATAAATTCATTAGAGTCCTCATCCTAGCTCTTAAAGTGGGCTGACTTCTCATGAAATATGGGATTCTCTTTTGTCTTGTCTAATTTTTCACTAATGAGTCCCTTCTTTTTTTATTATCAGGATCTATAGTACTTTATTAAGAAAAAATATGTTTCACATAGGATGACTTTCTTAAAGTTGGCTCCTAATGCTGACTTATTTTCCTCGATCTTAGCAATGGACCTCTGTCACTGAAGGCGTCTTTTTTAGTTCAAATTAAGCGTATCAAATTCTTAGTATGTCTTACTCGTTACTAATGCTAGTAAAGTGGCACTCATGTGGCACCACAAATCTAGCTTGTATGTGATGAAAACTCATAATTCAAGGTTCATATCTTTGTGTATAAACTTGGGTGAATTATGGTTTATGAATTTTTCCTAAAATTTCTACTTTCTATTAGATTATAGGAGTTCTCTAACCCTCAATCCTAAAGTTAATATTATAGTTAGGAACAAAACACCTGTCCCTAAATTAGATGTTATTGCTAAACGATCTTTTATAAATTTTAAATTCTTTTTTACATCTAATAATAGGCGTAAGTCAAATTCGATGGCAATAATGGTTGCCACTGATGGGAATGAGTTTTCATTTATCGGTATATTTTAGTTTCAGTAAACAACAAATTTTCCTTGTTGATTCATTAGTGGACCACATTTTTGAACCCCAAACATGAATTTGTGGAGAAACTCCAGATATTGTGAAATTTACAATAGTCTTTACCTCTAATTTCTTCTTTTATATAAATTTTTTGCTCAGGAAATAAGGTAATAAGTTTTTCTTGCAATAAATAATCAAAGATCTCTTTTGTATTAGAGGTGTCAAAGATGTACTGAACTTGAGTAGATGGAGCTTGTATTTTCTTTTTGACTTCTAGGGACTTATGCTCTAAAGAGGAGCAAACATAAGTTCTAAAGATGTTAACTTCGGCTACTATCAAATTATAAAAATTTATTTTGGTAACATAAATGCCTACTGAATTCTTTTTATGATGCCAACCTTATTTAAGAAGTCTTTAAATTTAACGACTTTTTCTGCTAGTTCATATAAATCACAAAAATCTATGCCTTGGCATTTCTTCTGCAATTTAATGTCTAGACATTTTTTAGTTAACTTCACATATTCAATTTCTAGAAGTGTAATTTGGCATCGACTTATCATTTTGTTGAAATGAGTGATGAACATATCTCCCCACTCTTTTAAGTGAGTCTCAATAACTTAGCTATACCAACTTTAAGCTTAGTCTTAAAAGCTGAGTGTAGCACCCCACTCCCGCCAGACCCGAACCCGATATCGATGGTGATATCCGAGTCCGTGCCCCGCGAGGGTGGCGT